>JAJPUD010000002.1:240445-446075 GCA_023553655.1 Myrmecobius fasciatus
AACAAAACAAAACAAAACAAAACAAAACAAAACAAAACAAAACAAAAAAAGAATAAAAAGAAACAATGCCTACTCACATTTAAATGAGTAAGACAACTATGTATATAGATGTCTCTCTATATAAAAGGAAATGTGATAAATGCAAAAATGTAATATCTTAAATGAACATGCAAAACCCCTTTATTACAAAATCTTGGTTGCAACTGTTATATACATTTTTAAAACTCTAAATGGAAAAAAAATTAAAATAAAAGTGAATCTTGTGCAGATTAGCGTTTTCATATTTGAAAATCAGCAGATTTGATGGGATATTTAAAATTTTAGAAATCATCTCACTATGATTACATATTTTTAAAATAAGATTGTTGGGCATAAATTCTCAGAAATTATTTTGTATGTTTGTAGTTGGTTTATGTTTTAAAATATCTGTCAAAACCTGGTGTGTAATATTTAAAAATTAGCTTAAGACTAACCAATTTTAACTATAGTAATAAAAAACCTGAATTATTTAAGTGTTTTAGATACAAATACAACTGAACTGTTCTAGTTATAATTAAGTCAATTTTTCTTGAAATGCTTTTCATTATAACAATTTCTTAAAGCATTATCTGAATTCTATTTCAAAGCTTTTGAAATTTGAAACAATACATTTAGGTTTTGAAAAATTGGAAGTTATCATTACCTGAGGGTTTGCTCCAGCAAGAGCCTGCAACATTTGTTGAATAAACTGTTGGTGTCCAGGTTCTGTAGTTCCTGATGACGGACTTGTATTTTCACTAGGTGCTGAACTAGACACATTAGTTCCTGCAGAGCTTCCAGTGTTTCCCAATCCCCCCAGACCAGGAGTAAACCTGAGCAAATTACATAAGAGTCAATCACATAGGCTAACAAAGATCTGATAAATCATCATCTTTTTATATAGGAAAACATATGCATTTTTACAAGATTCAGTTTCACCAAACACACAGTATCATCTTTACAACATAGCTTGTAACAAACAGACCATTTCACTTGTTTAGTTTTTCCTTATATGAAACCTAAACCTGCCTTTCTGCAACTTCTACTGCTCATTGTGCCCATTGAGGAAACAAAGCAGAAAAGATCTAATTCCATTTCCACAATGAACAATTCTTAATAATAACTACCACAACCTCCCTAAAGCCTTCCCTGAGTTAGGTATCCTCAAGAACTTCAACATGATCCTTACATGGAATAGTTTTCAGGTACCATTCCCTCAGGATATGCTTCCATCTAAAATTATCCCTCCTGAAATATGTTAGGCAGAAAATAGTAAAATGGGACTATTCCTTCTATCTGGACACTGTGCTTCCTTTAATATAATCTACAAAGGTTATGTCACTCTTGACTCAAACTAAGCGTTCAAGTTTCTTTTACTGCATTTTGGATGAATGCATGTAGCATCAAAGGATAACAGTACTGCTTAAAAAGCTTCCCCTAATCAAAAAAAATAACACTTTGATAATAATCCAAGGATTATTAATTCTTCCCTAATTATCTTACCCCGGTATGAGCCCCGGTGCTTCTGTTGCTAATGTCTGTAGACCCTGTTGAATCTGTAACAAGGCCTGCATTGCTCTAGGGTTGGACATTGCTGAGAGTGTGTCAGGATTCTGCATCTAAGTAAACAAGAGAAAGAAATCCAGTAGTAAAATTGTGAATCAAAACAAGTAAAGATGTCTTTTTTGCTTGATTTATGAACAACTATCTTTTTTCTACTATACACCATCTATTAGGCATAAACTTTAACCCTACTGATCAAATTGTTACTAATTCACTTTCTAATGAGAAAATTCTTTACAGAAGATAAACTGTTCTAGAAGCAAGAGATATTCTGTTCCATCTTTCAAAAAGAAACAAACGCAGGACAGCTATGCAATGAATTAAATGGCAATATAAAAGTAACCAAATTTTGTCATTAACATAATATTTTGCCAAATCTATTGCCTAACAAATATTTCTGAATTCGAAGCAAATTTCAGGAAAGAAATATTAGAATTATAAGAAACTCCCTTTCAACCAGTGAGAGTTACAAATGGGGAAACTGGGGTTCACAGAAGTTATTACTTGTCTGAAATCAACAAAGTAGCACCTTTCACTACACTACCATTTAGACCTTCTGAATATGCTACATAAGCACATCATTCTTGGCCAATTGTGTATGTTAGGTATTATGTTATCAAAAAACAGCTTTCATAATGCCATATGATCCCAAAATAATACTTTTATAGTTGTGTATTAAATTAGGTTCCACTATTACGACCCTCCAAAATGTTAATTTCTTAATACTTATATGCTATGGAAATATTGTCAAAAATGTCCCCCAAAGACTGATTTTCAATGTAGATTAAACATAACAGCCAACAAGCTGATGTTATTTTTCTATGTCATTTTTTTAAAAAATCAGCTAAAAATTTTGTCATATTGGTTCAAAGATAATCTGTCACTTAACAGACATTTCTATGAAATCTCTTTGAAAAGAGAAAAGTATACAAATATACAATAAAGAATAACACTGATTACAGGTCACGCTATGATTCTGTGTGTCAAATTTGGAGAATGACAGTCTAAGTTCAGATTAATACAGTACTTGAAAATATTGATCACTAACTTTATGAAGTCCAAGGATAAGTCAGCATGGTAGTGTTCTGACTATCAATAAAAACTGCAACAGTCCCCTCTGCCTTAAATGGCAGTCTCTGCAAGATACTGAAACCAAAATTCATCTGGTGGCCAATCTTCTGATGAGATCTGATCTTTAAAGATAACTTTGATTTAATCAATTCCAAGTTTATGAAGAAATATTCTCTTTTGTCACATGAGTATTACATGTTACATTAAATGACAAACCAATGACAGAAGAGGTTATTTTCTATTATGCCATATAGATCTTAATTACTTTAAATTGTTAATAACTTTAAAAAGTTAGAATACTATGCTAAAGGGTTAGGAAAGCAATATATTGAAAAGGTTTTGGATTAGTGAAACTTCCAGTATGCCAGGTACTCCAAAAAAATTTTTTTTTAATTTTAAAAAGCTTCCATCTCTTCAGAACTTAGATTTTAAGAAAATTAAGCAGAGAGACCTGTTTGCAGCAACGAGAAATGGTTCAAATTTACATTAAGCTAAACCATATACGGACTGACAGCAATGATTGTTTTGCTATCAGCCAGACAAGAACACTGACAAGAGTTGCAATGAATTTTTTCCAGAAAATCATTTTTTAGAGACAGTTATTGCAGACAGCTAGCTTACTCACTTGTTGGAGGAAAGTTGGGAGCTGTTGTCTCATTTGTTCTTGAAGCTGAGGATTTCCAGCAAATAGGGGATTATTCAGCATCATCTAAAGGGCAAGTGTGCAAATAATTTTAACTAGAAATACCTGAAAGCAGTAATGCACCTTTAGTATAATTTATTCCCCAAAAGTCTGTACTGGGGCTTAGAAAGAAAGTTAAGTTTGTGCATGACAATAGCTTCCACAAATCTCGTAATTACTATACCATTTTCTTTCAATTATGGCATTTTTTAAAAATGAGAATAGTATTTTGGGCGACTATGGCAATAGCATACAATGTCTTTAAGCAATTCCTTGGAACTTTCTTTGGGAACACTATTTTCATTAGGATGTTTAATAGGGGTTGAAATTAAATCTAGATGACCCTGATAAATGCCAAGAGGAAATGTAGCCACTGAGTTAAATCAGCCACTGCTAGCAACAGGTCTCCAGGATAACATGCTTTACTTCTTATTTGGAAGAGGCCTTGCTAATAGCGATGAGAAATATAATATTGTTATAATTTTCAGGCAACTAACATACAGGATGTGCAACTAAGAAATAATAGACATGTAAAGTTTTAAGAAAGAGCACAAGCATCTATCATTTTTTAGTGAAAAAGTGTCAAAGTTGGTTTTCAAGCCAACCAATAAATTGAGGCCTTACCCCTTTGGGGGAAAATAAGACCCAATCCTTGCCACAAAAATAAAATTAAAGACTTAAGGATGAAAAAGATATTAAAGATCACTTAGTCCAACCCTTTGTTTCACAGATAAAGAAACACAGAGAGGTTAAGTGACTTGTCCAAGGTCACTTTGGTGAGTATGTTCCAAATACTTTTGGTGAAACAATCCTCAAAGAACAGATATGAGCACTAACCTTCTGTCTCCTAGTTCACCAATTTTTTCCCAGGGCATTATTAGCCCTACAAGAGTGTTTAAAATAATATCCACAGGAACAACTACTAAAGGACTAATTCACTTGTCCTCATGTAGTTCAAGACTTAAAGGGTGAAAATCTCTCATCTTTGTAACCTTCATAACTGATAACCACAAAACTAAAAGAGAACATAATATGCTCAGGCATGTTCAGTAGATATATTGTATGCATCTGTTAAAAAGTATCTGACTCAAGGCAGCTAGATGGCACAGTAGATAGAAATACCAGCCCTGAAGTCAGGAGGACCTAAATTCAAGACACTTAACACTTCCTAGCTGTGTGACCCTGGGCACTTAACCCCAACTGTCTTGCGGGGAGAGGGGAGTATCTGACTAGAAATGTTTAGAATCAAAGCATATACCAAAATCAAAATAGTAACACTTTCCTGCTCCTTTCATCAAAAACAAAATTAGAGCACCCACAAATAGCTTATATTCACTAAGCAAGAATATTACTTTCCTTATGGTTACAACTCTATTCTTTAACATCTGTACCCTATAGACTTACTATTCAATTTTATTTAATTTTATAATGCTGAGATTCTCTTTCCATTTACATTTCAGAATATATTACAATTAAATTACATCCAACCTGGAAAAGGATTTTATAAACCTATTTAGACTATTCAAGAAAATTTTGTCTAATTTTCTGTAATATTAACAACTTCCAACAAAACATTAACTTTAAAATAAAAATGTTATCAGAACAATTAATGGACAAAGAACTCTCTTAGTGGTTAAGGACAGGGACAAAAAGAATACTATTACTATAAAGTCACTAAATGACTTAAAATGAAAAGACTTATTTTCAATTTATTTTCCTTAACATCGGCTTCAGAACACACCAAAGTCTTTCCATGTTAAGTGTTAGTTTTTATATATTCTAAAGTCCATTTTAAAATGTCACAATACAGGGGCAGCTAGGTGGCGCAGTGGATAGAGTACCAGCCCTGAAGTCAGGAGGACCCGAGTTCAAATCTGATCTCAGACACGTAACAGCTGTGTGACCCTGGGCAAGTCACTTAACCCCAAATGCCTCAGCAAAAAAAAAAAAAAAAAAAAAATGTCACAATACTTTTCCAACACTTTATCTGGCCTGATTTAAAATCACAAAGATTTAAAAATATCACCAAACTCTACATAGCAGGTATAAATATAAAATTTCATCCCCCTTCTATAAAACTGAAATATTCTTGTTTAACTCAGTAAAAAATAGCTACAATCAAGGTATGGATAAAAAATAGCTACAATCAAGGTATGGATATGATTTTAGTCACTTTTTTTGGTGACCACTACCACCACCACCACCACCACAATGAAAAGGGTAATTTTTTTAAATAAAGAAATGTTTGACAGGCAAAGATAAAGATTATATGAAATTCTTTATTAACAATGAAATCTTTCAGTTATCCTTTGGTCATTACAGAATAAAGAAAAATTTGGATAAAATAGAATACTCTCAGATAATATAATAAAAAATCTGCTTGATACTACTGGTGATCCAGGACATATTTAAAGTCAATCTATATCTTTTAATTGTTATGATCTTTGATTAAGATAAAAAGTGGGAGAAAGCATTTTTAGGGATAAAAATTAAAAGATATGGACCAGGAATCTGAAGTATCTAAAGAGCTCTTTCTCACACACTCACATGTGTAAATTCAATATATGGGTGTATGCATTCTCTCTCTCTTTCCTATTCCATTTTATTCAGTTATAGAAATCAAAAAGATTCACTGATATTG
The DNA here is from genome assembly GCA_023553655.1 of Myrmecobius fasciatus. Lineage (NCBI taxonomy): Eukaryota > Metazoa > Chordata > Mammalia > Dasyuromorphia > Myrmecobiidae > Myrmecobius > Myrmecobius fasciatus. The sequence continues at coordinate 246,421 of JAJPUD010000002.1, forward strand.
GGTACCTGTGTTTAAAAGCCTTAGTCATATTTGTGAAGTTAATAATTAAACAAAATGATTCCTAGCAACTTTTTCTTTGCCAGGCTAAGAAAGACAAGTTTAAACTATCTTTCTACTATTTTTAATTACCAGATCAGAGAATGTCTCATCTATCTCTAAATCTAAATGACTCAATATAGCAAAATTTCAAATTCAATAAGCTCAATTAAATAACATCACAAAATAATTTTCCCTCAAGTATGTGAAATACAAATTTATAAGCAAACTGCTAATTCAATATTTTAGCAGAACCTATATGGTACATGGTCTCATTTCAAAAAGGATTTTCCTGCTTTAGTTACACATAAATTACTTGCTGGTCAAAGTACTGAAGGTATATTTAACAATATGCCCCCCATATAGCTATGCTTTATACCTCACATATAAAATGACTACACATCATTAATTCATATAACATGGAACCTCTAGATCATACCTGTGCAGCAAGATCAGGATTCTGGCTTAGTGACTGCATCATGCTTCTCATGTAGGGTGCTGACAACATGTTCTGCATAAGCTGTGGATTTTCAGTTATCTGTTGCAATAAGCTCTGCATTCCAGGTGTGTTGAACATACCAGCTTTAATTAAAGTAAAATAAATAAATCATACATGGTATTTTCCTTAAGGAAACCCACCAATTAGAACTGTTTAAATATGTAAATGTTTATTATACTAGAAAAGATTTTCCATATTTAAAGTATGCAAGTATGTAAATGTATACTGTAGATACCAAAAAAATATACAGAAATCATCATGAAGGAAAAATGATGAAGTCATAAAGTGGGGAAACACTGCTGACTTAGGTGAAACAGAGGATGTGGATTCAAATCTTTTCCTTAACACCTGCTGTTTGATTTTGGTCAAGTCACTTAATCACGAAGACTCCTCTGTGTTATGAGGTCATACTCAGCCTCAAAATCCCTTACAGCTCCAAATATATGATCCTACAACTATACCTTTAAAAATTAAACAGCTCACTATATAAAATTCAGGGGCACTATAATGTCACTAAAGAGATGAAAATGGCAAAAAAATCAATTCCTCTATAAAAAGGTGTGCTATGTGAGATACTGTATGTTCTGAAATTCATAGTCCTATCAAATGGTTCAACATAATAAACTGTTATGATTGTCAATAGAAATAATATTAACAATAGTCATTAACATCTACCTTGTCAATACAAAGGACTATAGGATCTAAAGGTAAACATTGGGCCTACACAACTAAAATCTATTATGTGTTGTCTTCCCCATAAGAAAAAGCACTCTCAGAGCAGGGACAGTATTTTTTTCTCTGTTGTCACCTTGCTTAGCTTAGTGCTTTGTACTTAATAGCACTTAAAATCAATGCTTAATTCTTCAGTCAAATAATTTATATAGATATGTGAATCATATAGACAAGATTCTACAAAATGAAGGTGGTGAACCTTGGAAGAACCTGATTATCTTTTTCATACTGAAGTTACTTGTATATGTATTATTTTTTTAAATTCTATTAGATCAAAAACCATGTCTTATTTGTCTTTGTATCTTATGTATCAAATACAGCTCAGTCCTTAATATAATATATAGCTTTATGTTTAACTTTACATATATCTATGTATTCTTGTTTATTTTCAGTCTAGAATGAATTTCCCTGAAATAAAGAACACTCAATGAGGATGATTCTACCAATGCCATCAACTATTCTACAAGCTTAAGTGTTAAGGAACTGCCTGGAATACTAAGAAATTAAATAACTTCCCCAAAGTCACATAGCCATTAAGGAGGAAGTAAGATACAGAACACAGCAACCAATCCTACAGTCAAAGACTGTGTTTTAAAACTAATCTCTCATTCTTCTAGTAACCCTAGGTAAAAGTCACCTAAATTTCCTGGGTTTCAACTTCCTCAAGTGAGCTGTATGATCTTACAAATATTTGAGAGGTAGGACTTAAAACCAGGTCTTCCTACAAGGTCAAATCCCAATCCAATTAGGATACCTACCTCTCTCCCTCTCCCTTCCTCCTCTTTCTCCCTCCCTCTCTCCCTTATCCTTACTCCCTCTCAATGATTCACTAATCATAATTATGGCCAAATAATTAGTACCTCCTTTACACCTAAAATTTAAGAATTCCTTTTTTTTTTTTTAACTCTTCCTAAATTTCCTTCCTTGCTAGGAAACATTTCATATAAATGTTTTAGAATATGCTGTCCTCCATAACTTAAACTCTCCATTCACATAGATCTACAAAAGGTATCCCTTGTGTTCACCTCCCTTGGCAAATTCTAGACACAAAATCAAAGTCCCATCCCTTGGATATTAGAAAACACTGGATAACACTAAATCACCTTCCTATTAAGGTGAGTAGCATTTAAATATCTAAATAAATAAAAAATAAATAAATGAAAGGATTATCTCATCTTCTATACGAAGCAGAAGATCAAAAGAAAAATAAAGATAAACTGATCAAGTCAGCAGCTAAGGGTCCTAACAACTCTATCGATTTTGTCACTTCATTCACCTTCAGGATCTTCACATAAAACTGAGTATAAAGCATGTTTTCCCTTATATCAAATTATGATAGGAGGATTTAATAATGTGAAGATGCCACAAAAATTTCAGTGTTCATTGGACTGCACCACTGAAACAATCAATGAATTAAACTGTAACTTTTCTACTTAGGTAATTATCATTTCATTTTACAATCTGAGCTTTCAAACTAAAAAAAAAAAAAAAAAACAACACTTTTTTTTAAAGAAACTAATTACAAAAAAAAAAATAACATAAAGGGGGAAAAACCCTTGCACCATTTGGATAATTAAAGTTAAAAGGTAAAAAACGCAAGTTTCTATTGAACTTACCTCCCACTCCAGGTCCCAAATTTGGCATGGTGTTACTTTGTGCAGTAGAGCTGGTAGTGCTACTGCTAACATTGCTACCAGTGCCACCAACACTGGTGGTAGTACTACTGCTGGTCGTTGAACTCTGGGTCCCAGATTGTGGAGCCCATGGGTTAGGTAAAGGATCTCTATTCTCTGTACGAGATGGCTGACTTCCTTCGCCAGAGGGTGAATTGCTCACCAATGACGCAAATGGGTTACCACCAAACTGTATCAGGAACAGGGGAAAAAAATACAAAAACCATCAAATTTAAGCCAAGTGCTAAGCCTCTGCTTTAAATGCTATCTCAAAGTCTTATGTAAAACAATCTTATTATAAAATATACCTGTCACACAATATATGAAATGATTAAGTAGTCCCTAAGCTTATGAAATTGAGGATCTATTTCTTACCTGTTCTTGTGCTGCATTCAACATTGGTTCCTGAATATCAGTGTACATACGCCTCAAAGCATTGTATCCACCTGGTATACTTTCAAGATTACTCAAAGCTCTGTCTTGATTTCTCATCATTTCCTGCATCATTGCTGGATTTCTTGCAAGTTCTAATGTCTTCAAGAAAAACAATGTTCCAAGTTATTAAGAAAAATGCACTGAAGCACATATAAACTATTTCTATCAATTTTCAAAGGTTTTTTAGTCCATTATAATATTTGAAAAAAATCATTAGTGTCTTACTCTAAAAAATTCATATTGAGTCTACACTTGAAAAAGTAAGCTGTCATATCAATTACATGCATTATTTTACAATGATATTCTATTAACTAATAACAATTTGGAATATCAAATAGGAATAAATGAACAATGTTACTATACTACACACAGATTAGGTTAGAAAAAAAAATACACAAGACAACTTACATACAATGTAACACTTGGAAATGGTTAAATGTTGCATAATCAGAGGCAAGTCACTTAACCTTTTAGTATCCCTAGAAACAGATTTGAGTTAGAAAAATTGCAGAACTACATTGGTGAAGGGAATTTCAAAAAAAAAAAAAAAAGAAAGAAAGAAATAATGCAAACTGATGAAATCCTAGATTCAAAGCAAAATTCACCTACCAACATTATCTATGTGTAAGAAATCTCTAGCTCTATTGATACACACATGTATCTATTTTGAATGGCATTAATTATTCCAAAAAGAATTTTCAACATACTTGTCTCATTATATCTGGATTGTTAATCATGTGACTAATCTCCGGATTTCGTTGTATTAATTGTTGCATTTGAGGATTGGCCATAATTAACTGTCTCATCAGGTCAGGATTTGAAAGCATGCTCTGAACAAAGGGATTTTCCATGATCTGGACCATCATTTCTGGGTTGGACATCAGTTGCCGCTGCATTTGACTTTGTAGTTCAGAGAAGTTGGATGTATTCAAGCCCAAGCTACTCAGACCTGCAAGACCTCCAAGGCCACCTAAGAGCAAAGGAAGGAAAGCATAAACACAACATCTGTAATTATAGCATCAATTTTTAAAGTTGTAAGTTTTTCTTTGAGTCTCCAAATACTAATTAATTAATGTACTTCCCTTAAAAAGAATATTAAGAAAGACTGGTATGGCCAAAAGTGATGAACAAACGAAAGATGCTAAATTATTTTCTGTACTTAGTCCAAAAGACAGAATATGTAACACAAATACTAAATTTGCAAAATCAGTTTCATGTGTTGACAGTTACTTAAGTCTATATTCTAATTCTCCATTCTACTTTTTTACAATCAAAAGAAATTCCTTTTATAAAGCAAAAGGGGAAAAAACTTTCATCTTAAGTTTGTGTGACTTCTGCAAAATAGTTAGCCAGAAAACTGCAGAATATTTATTCTCAAAGCCTAGTCCAAACTACAAAGGAGGCATAAACATGAAAAACAAAAATACCATATTTGCCTTCTACACTACAACAGGAATTTGATGCCTTCTCAAAAAAAAAAAAAAAAAAAAAGTAGGTTAATAAATTCTATCTTAAACAATGAAACTTACCAATCAGGTATCAAGAAGAAGACAGAATTATTACATGCAATTATCCTAAGTTACCAGAACCCATGGAATACACTAAGTTCCCATGGGTTAGTGGTGGAAGTATCAATCACAAAAGGTCTTTTTTGAAAATGTTCAAAAACTCTCAAAAAGTCTAAACATAATAAAGCAGGTAGTATAGGGCTTTTCTATGTGAAACTAAGGTTTGGAATATTGCTGCTCACGTACTGTTCTAAGATAAAACTGAGAAGTTTTAAGATTTAGAATGCTATTGTACTGAAACTTGTCTTGGTAGAATATGACCAAGAATTAAACCACAGGTGACACGATCCTGATTGATCCTGATTAATTTCCAATTACTTGGATTATGATCAATCTGCTAAGTATTTATTGAGTACCTATTACTGTCAGATAATGTGCAAAGACTGGATACAAATGCCAAAAAAAAAAATACATGACACCTGTTAGTGTAAATAATCAAGTATTGTCTCTATCCTGAGAACCTAAATCCATTCAAAACTTATCCCTTGTACTGTAATTCTGCCAGTAACTCAAGAAAAAGTGTTAAACGGAGTTTCCAGGTCATTTTCAAGTTGAAAAAGGTTTTATATATCACCTACTCAACCTTCTTATTTTAAAGAAACTGGTAGTTTCCAGAAAAATTAATGGAGCATGAAATCATAAGTTGTGAATAAAACTCACCTGCCAACACTATTTAATCTCTATCATTTCTAGATCTATAGATACAAACATGTACTCATTTACATAGTTACATGCTATCATGTATATGTATCATATTTTATACACATTTATATGCATAAAAATTTAGAATAGCATTAATTATACCAAAAGGAATTTACAAAAAGTTTATTTTAAGACAAACTGCCATAGATAAATTATGTAGATCAAGATAGAAAACATATATATCTTTCAATATTTTAACCTTGACTAAATAAGCTAATTCTGAAATTATAAAGACTAAGATCACCACAGGAGTCTTCCATATTTTAATATATTTAACTCTTTTCATAACATCAAATTATAGATGGAACTTAATTTTATTCTCATTTTTGTAGTACTTGCCAATATTTTTTCCCTTTCCCCTATTAACGCTTATTTAAAAAAAAAAAATCTTACCTAAACCAAAAGGATTACTATTTGTAGAAACTGGTGTAGAGTTACTATTGGGAGATGCTGATGTGGTAGAATTACTTCCAGTGGTGTTTGTTTGCTGAACTGGATGATCCTGAGGTCTAGGGGAAAAAATTAGAACACAACTTATTCACTATTTTTAAAAGTTTCAGAAATCCCAGGTACTTAAAGGTCAATTGTTTTGGTATTTTCTGATTGTATTAAACATTTCCCAATTATATTTTTTAAAAATCATTTTCCTCCAGCCCCTACATACCCACTGAAGGTAAGCAATGATACCCATTAAACATGACGTCATATAAAAAATACTTCCATGAGATGTTACACAAACAAAAAAGTGTAAAAAATAATCTTTTATCTATACTCAGTTATTAATACATTCTCTTTCTGAATAAGATTTTTCATCATGAGACCTCTGGAATTGTAATAGATAATAATGGTTCTGAAAAGAGTAGCTAAGTCTTTTGCAATTAATTATGTTACTTACTACATTGCTATTAGGGTTAGGGTTAGGTTCTCCTGGTTCTGCTCACTTCATCAATTCATATAAGTCTTCCCATGTTTTTTCTGAAACCATGCCCTTCAAAATTTCTTACATATTCAATCACATAAAACACCATAAGTTGTTCAGTCATTCCCCAATTCACAGGCATTCTCTCAATTTCCAATTGTTCATGATCACAAAAAGAGCTGCTATAAATATTTTGGGATATATATTTTCTTGTACTAGTTTTTTGCTTTCTTTTGGGTAAGGATTTAGTAGTGTTACTACTAGAGTAAGATTTTATAACCCTTTGGCATTAGTTCCAAATTGTTCTCAAAATGGTTGGACTATTTCACAACTCCAATATTCCCAGTTTACTACTTTTGAAATGGTCAATTTTCAAACTAATTCAAAATTATTAAACAACCAGCATAAATCAGATTGCTCAAGGATGTCAAACGAGAATATTTCATTAACATCAGAAGTTAGCTCCTGTAACCCCAATTAGCTGATGTCACTGGATATAAATATACTTTCATTTTAGGGGAAAAAAGTTGACAGTTCACAAATTTTAAAATCTTTTTTAATCTCCGCCCACTTCTAAATTTTTTCCCATTACATAACATAATTTAAATCACTTATTTAAAAATAATTTTTGATTTCCAAATTCTCTTTCCCCTTCCCCTCTACTCTGAGAAAGGAAGCAAGATCATACATATAGTCATACAAAACCTATATCCATATTAGTTTTTTTTTAAGTATCCATTGATCTTCATTAGATAGCATTTTTCCTAAGTCCTTCAGAATTCTCTTGGATTGTCTTAGTATTGCTGAAAATAACTAAGTCAATCATAGTTGACAATTGTGTTCTCCTGGTTCTACTTTGCAACAGGTTCATTTAAGTCTTCCCAAGTTTTTGAAATCATCCTGGTTCATCATTTCTTCTAGCAAAAGCTTTCCATCACAATCACATACCAATTTGTCAGTCGTTCCTGAATTCATGGGCATTTCTTCAATTTCCAAATCTTTGCCACTACAAAAAGAGCTTTATAAATATTTCTGTACATATCTTTCCCATCCCCATCTTTTTTAACCTCTATGGGATACAGACTTAGTATTAAGTCAAAAGTCATCAACACTTTTATAGCCCTTTGTGCACAGTTCCAAACTGCTTTCCAGATTAGTTAAATCACTTCAAAATTCCACCAAAAAGACATTGTCCAAATTTTTCCACATCCCTTCCAACATTTGTCCTTTTCCCTTTTAGTCATATTAGCCAACCTGACAATGTGAGGTGGTATCAGAATTGCTTAAATTTGCAGTTCTATTGCTATTTAATTTTTTCATGAAGCTGTAGAGAACTGTGGTTTCTTCTGAAAACTGACTTTCATATACTTTGACCAATTTATTAATCAGGGAATACACTGTATTCTTGTAAATCTGACACAGTTCTCTATACTTTTGATAAAGGAGGATTTTCTGCATTTCTTTGTGAGGTTTTTGGGTCCTCATACTCAATTTTTGTGAGAAAAAAGATATATCTTTCTATTAAATTTCTCATTTGTTTTATGGCTAAATTTGCCTTGCTCTGAATTAGAATACTGAAGTCCCCCAATAATAGTTTTTAACTATTTCTTCCTGTTAAGTCATTTCACAGCTTTTCCTTTAAGAAATCGAATACTATACCATTAGGTGCATATAATATTTAGTACTGACTGATATTACTTCATTGTCTATGGTACCATTTAGCAAAATATAAGTTTCCTGGTTTATCTCTTTTTAATTAGATCAATTTTTGCTTTTGCTTCTCAATGAGATCATAATTGCTATTCTTGAACTTTATTTTTTAAATTTCAGGCAAAACATAATAGATTCTGCTCCAGTCCCTTATGTTTATTCTGTATCAAGTGTGTCTTTTCTTTTCTCAGGCAATTGTGGATCCTTGCCCAGGATCACACAGCTAGAAAATGCTAAGTGTCTGAAATCAAATTTGAACTCAGGTCCTCCTGACTTCAGGGCTAGTGCTCTATCCACTGCGCCACCTAGCTGCCCCTTAATGTGTCTTTTCTAAACAACATATTACTGGATTTTTGTTTTTAATGCTTCCCATTTTATGGGTAAGCTCATTCCATTCACATTCACACTTATGATTGCTTTTTAATTTCACTTCATCCTATTTTCTCGCATTTGTCCTTTTTCCCTCTCTCCTTTCACCCTTATCCCTGCTTAAATGTTTTGTTTCTGAATAACTTGCCTATCTACCTTCCCCCTTCTATCCATCACTTTTCCCATTTTCTACTTTTTATATCCCTTTTCTCTTACTTACCAACTGTCATATATTATTCCCTCTCTGATTCAATTCTGATGAGAGTAAGAATAAAGCACATAGAAACTGGAAATTGAATAGATGCCCTTCAATTGGAGAATGGCTGAATAAATTATGGTATATGAATATTATGGAATATTATTGTTCTGTAAGAAATGACCAGCAAGATGATTTCAGAGAGGCCTGGAGAGACTTACATGAACTGATGCTGAGTGAAATGGGCAGAACCAGGAGATCATTATACACGGCAACAACAGTACTATATGACGATCAATTCTGATGGACATGGCTCTCTTCAACAATGAAATGTTTCAAACCACCTCCAATTGTTCACTGAAGAAAGCCATATACACCCAGAGAGAGGGATGTGAAATGTGGACCACAACATAACATTCTCATACTCCTAGATTGATGTTTGCTTACATTGTGTTTCCTTTATCGATATATCGTTTGTGTAGACAAGATTTTTCTTGCACAACAATAAGTTTGGAAATATGTATACATATATTCGATTTGCCAATATTTTAACATAATTAACATGTAGTGGATATCCTGCCATCTAGGGGAGGGGTGGGGAGTTGGGGGGAAAAATTTGTAACGGAAAGCTATGTAAGGGTTATTGTTGAAGAATTACCCACACATATGTTATGCCAAAAAAAAAAAAAAGAATAAAGCACAGACTGCTATCATTCCATCATCCCCTCCCAACTGTAAAAGGTCTTCTTTTTGAAACTTTTATGTGATAATTTGCCCATTCTACTTATTCCTTCCCCTTTCTCATGAGACCCTTAATTCCATGAGGTCCTTTGTCTATGTAGATTCCTTTTCCCTAATGATGATAACTTTCTTAGGAATTGCAATACCTTTCCATGTAGTAGTGTAATCAGCTTTTATTAAATTAAAATCCCTTATGATCTCTTTAATGTTTATCTTGTTTATACTTCTCTTAAGTCTTGCATTTGAAAGTCACATTTTCTATTCAGTTCTGATCTTTTCATCAAGAATGCTTGAAAAATTCTCTATTGAATTTTTTTTCCTTGAAGGATTACACTTAATTTCTCTGGGTAGTTGATAGGGTTGTAATCCTATCTCCTATGCCCTTTGATTCTTTAAAGTAGAAGCTTCTAAGGCTTCTTATGTAATCTTGACTAACTCCACAATGTATGTATGAATAGCTTCTTTCCAGCTGCTTGCAATATTTTGTCCTTGACCTGAGAGCTTTGAAATCTGGCTATAATATTACTGGAAATTTTCATTTTGGGATCTCTTTCATGAGAAGATCAATGGATTCTTTCCATTTCTACTTTACCTTCTAGTTTTAGGATATCAGGGTAGTTTTTCTTGATAATTCCTTGAAATCTGATGTCTATGCTCCTTAAAAAAAAAAAATCCAATAATTCTTAAATTATCTCTCCCTATTCTATTTTCCATTTCAGTTGTTTTCCCAAGATATTTCAGTTTCTTCTATTTTTTTTTTTTTGTTCTTTTGATTTGACTTTGTTTCTTCATATCTCATAATGTCAATAGATTCCACTTGGGCAATTTTAATTTTTTAAAAAATATTTTAATATGAACTTTTGTATTTCCTTTTCCTTCTGGCCAATTCTGCTCTTTAAGGAATTCTTGCCAATTGATTTTTATGCCTCTTTTACCATTTGGCCAATTTAAAAAAATAATTTATTTTCTTCAATATTTTTTTTTTTGGTGCCTCTTTCCCTAAGCTACTAAAAGTCATTCTTATTTCTTTTCCCAATTATTCTTCTGCATCATTTATTTTATGTTCAAAATCTTTTGAGCTCTTCTAAGAATCCTTTTTGGGCCTGTGACTAATTCACATTTTTCTTTCAAGTTTCACATGTAGCCATTTTTACTTCTTTTGAATTTGTTTTAATCTTTCCTGTAACTATAGTAACATTCTGTGGTCAAGTTTTCGGGGTTTTTTGGTTTTTTTTCTTTCTTGTTTGCTCAGCTAGTAGGCAGGTTTTTCCTGTTGAGCATCACATACTATTTGTAGAAAACTATTTGACCTAACCTTTTGTTGATTTTGATATTCCAGAATTTTCTTTGAGGCATTGTTTCATTTTTAAAAGCAAAATTCATCATGATTTTAAACAGAATTAAAAAACCAACCATGGCAGTGCAGCAATGGCTACAGCACCAGCCCTGAACTCAGGAGGACCCGAGTTCAAATCTAGCCTCACATACTTAACACTTCCTAGCTATGTGCCCTTGGGCAAGTCACTTAACCCCAACTGAGCCTCAGCAAAACAAACAAAAAAAGACCATGGAAATAAAGTGATCTCCTTCTTGGAGTTTTGTTAGCCTATTATTTAATATTGACTTCATGAAAATTCTTTACTTCAAGTAAGAAATTAATAGTTTAAATATTGGCTTTTAGAAATTAATGAAGCTCCTTCCAAATAAATTTACCATCAACCTAGAAGTTAGAACTTAATAAGGTCCTAAACAAATCATCATTCAGGTTTTTCATGATCCTGGAGAAAACTCAGCATTGTATTTTATGATCACTGATTTTATTATTCCCAAGTTTTAAGAAACCAGTTTACGCAATCAATGCCTGATCATTACCAAATAGGGTCAACCTATCTAGTTTAAGAGCTAAAGGATTCCATAACTTCTCTAGTCATTCCTTTGCTATCAATCAGTTCAGCATATTATCCATCAAATGCTATTATTTATAAAGGGGCTGGGGCACATGTGGTATTTAGATTCATTCTGTTGAACTACAAATGGAACTCATCTTTTTCAAACAAAAATTCCTGTCAAGTTATCAAATGTTATGGTACCTTTTTGGAATGGATCTGTGATTATCCTGATATAGGCAGTATTATTGTATGCTAAAGATAGCTAGTACCAGCTAACAAAAAACAATTGTTAAATGCTCAGTATGAATATTTATAGCTGAGAAATCAGCAAATACTAAAACTTAAGACTTGATTTACAAATCAGTTGATTGTCTAGACTTTAATAATGCGGATTAATGCTTCATGGGCACATAACCCTCCCACCCCAAGAAACATTTGTTAAACCTTTGCCAGAACATACCAATGAGATAAGGAACTCCCTCTACTAAAGCAGGTTGATAGCTGTTTTTGCACATTATAGTTCTAAAAAGTTATTTGGGACACTATGAAGTTAAATAATTTGCCCAGAGATTTGCCTATTAGAGGTCTTCCTGACTGAGGAAAACTCTTCAGCCACTTATTAGGAACAGATTCTCTTTCTGAAGCCAGCTCTATTGCCATGTTTCTGTTAAAGGTATTTATTTACCACCTCAAAAACAATGGATTCATCATTTAGCTTTCTTTTTTTTCTGACTGGATGGGCAAGAGAAAACACTAGTGTTTCCTTAAGTCAGTATCAGGTTAACAAAAACAAAACATAGATACCTATCCATTAATGGGGATCATTAGGAACTTACTGTATATTGAAAACCCTTTCCAAAAAAAAAAAAAAGAAAAAAAACCCTTTCTATAATAATTCTAGATCAATGACCCAAGAAAAGTGATAAGTGAAATTTGTTAGCATCTGGTTTCCCCTCATATGTCTATGACTTCCTTTAAATATTGACTGATCTATGTCTCATCCAAAAAAAAAAAAAATCAATCAAGAAACATTTATTAAGCACTTAATAGAAGTCATGTACTGTAATGAGTGACTGGGATACAAAGAAAATGCAAAAAAATAGCCTTTATATCCAGGAGCTGATATTCTAAATGGGCAAGAAAACATGAACCTATATAATATGCCTAATAAGACACATACATGTATAAAGGAGATATAAGGAAACTAATGCCTTCACAGAAGAAGCTACTAGCATTCAGAGGGTTAAAGAAGTCCTGAGAAGGCAGAGAATTAGCTCAATCTCGAAGGAAGCAGAAAAAAAAAAGGGGGGGAGGGACAAGACATGAAGCATCATGTGAGAGTAATAGCAACAAACCAGTATTTCTGGAGTGTAAAGTACATGGAAAGAAATAAAGTCTAAGAAGGGTGCAAAGATAGGACGGGGATCAAAGAATTTTAAACAGGAAATAGGGATCTATAATCAATGCTACAGGTTACAGAGAGGCCACTGGAGTTTTCTGAAATAGAGCATATAATCAGATCTATATTTAAAAAAACAAAACCAAAAGCACTTTGGCACCAAATGAGGGAGACTCAATTCAGAAGCTGATTAAACAATGTAAATAAGATGAGAGCTTGTTAAACATGTGGAGCAAAACTGAGGAACTGAGAGTAATATCAAAGTAGGAAAATTAGATGACTAGAAACATGGTTGTACATAATAGCAATAAGCACGTTTGGAAGCAAGGTAGGTTTGGGAGAAAAGAAAATGGAGTTTCAATTATCAACTAGATAATATGTTCAAAATATTCAATAATCACTAACATAGGGCTCAACCTCAGGAAAGACTACTATCAGATCAAGATCTATAAACTATACTCACAAAGATAAATGAATCCATAGATGATGAAATCATCAAATGAATAAGGCTGAGGAAGGATATCTGAGGGATACTCAATTAGTGAGTATAACATAAATCAAGAACCAACAACAACAACAAAAACTAATAAGAAGCTGTCAGAAAAGCAGAACTAAGAAATAGTGGCATGAAAACCCAGAGAGAATGTATGCATACAAAACTAAAAGATGGTCACCAATGTCAAATATTGCAGAGAACTGCATGAGGATGAGGACTGAGAAAAGGCCATTAGAATGGGCAATTAAAAGATCACAGGCAACGCTTGAAAGAGCACTTTCCCTTCAATTATGAGAGATTAGAAGCCAGAATGTAGAGTGTGTAAGGGGTGGGGAGAGTGGAAACATCGAGCATATGATACCTTAAGGCTCTACCCAGAATCTTATCTATCTTTACATCATGTTTAAATGTCAATATCAAGTAAGTTCCTAAAATTGGTGAGACTTGAATGATTTATGTTTATTCATCTATTTATTTTGTGCTTATTGACTATAAGCACAAATATAGAGAATATCTAGGTTCACAGAACCATAGATTTAGAACTTAAGGGATCTTAGAAGTTATTCAGTTCAATAATTTGATAGAAAATCAACTGCAGCACAAGGAGGTTAGTTAAATGAATTATCCAAGACATTACAGATATAAACTGTCTCTTTTAAAAGGATGACGGAAATGTTTTTGCCAGCATAAGAAAGAACCAAAGGAAGGAAGAAACTAAAGAGTGAGACCAAGAATAAACCTGGGTCAATCTACTGGAGGGGACAGGAAAATTTAGGATCAAAGATAAATACAGAGGGATTGGCCTTGTCAAGGAGAAAAGTGAACTCTGAATCAAAGTGACGGAGGGATAGCAAGAGATTAAGTTTGAAGTGGTAAAATGGTAAGAAAAAGAGTAGTGTGGGCAGCTAGGTGGTGCAGTGGATAGAGCACCAGCCCTGAAGTCAGGAGGACCTAAGTTCAAATCTCAGATACTTAACACTTCCTAGCTGTGTGACCCTGGGCAAGTCACTTAACCCCAATTGCCTCAGCAATAAATAAATAGCTGTGAGGTACAATCCTCAGCAGAGGGTGCTGATGCTGAAGCCTTGCTAAGGGTCTAGAACAGCCACTATGGAGTGGGGTATTTAAAAAAAAAAAAAAAAAAAGTGTTTTCTTAAATGCCTAATATGTGCTAGTCACTATGTTAAATACTTTTTAAGTTTTACCTTACTTGGTATTACAAATCAGTTAAGAAACATATTGCTAATATTAAGGTTAGATAACAAATTTGTAGTGGACTTTATAAATATGGTTCAATTTTTCTCCACCTTTGTTCAGAAGGATATGAGTAAGAACAAAGGTGGTAAATCCAGGGTTGGAGTTTTCTAAGGAGTGAATCGTAAAAGGACACTAGTAAAAATATAGAGAAAGGGGAAGAGTATTAAGATAAATCAGTGATCAATTTAGGTGAGAAAACCTATACAAATAGGAACTGTTAATGCTTCTGGAGGAAAGTATTGATTCAGCCTATTAAAAATAAGTCTACTTTAAATTAAGGTTTATGTTATATATACTGTTGAGAACTAAGTTAAGACAATTGCACAGTTCCAAACTATAGGAGCTATCTTTATCAGAAACTGCCTTGTAAGAGAATTCTAAATAAATTAACACTACAGATCAAATCAATTACTGCCCTACAACAATAAACTTAGTAAAGCTGTTTTTCTCAAACAAGTGCTTTTGTCCTATAAGTTGCTAACATTTGAAAAAATTAAACAAAATTCTCTTAAAAGACTAGAATTCATTAGTTTAGTGACTTTGAAATGTACTATTTTCTTATGGATAGTGGACAATTAACTGGTTAGCTCTATTATATTTTTGCCACTGAAATTCTATCATTTCAGTCTCACTTTGCTGTTTCAGTTTGTTTAAAATAGCATGTTATATAATTCAAAGTTCAGATATACTAGACATTCAGTGTAGCAAAACTAAGTTATTAAAACTTTAATCACTAGTTAATCACTAAAATATATTATAATTTCAAACAACTGTTCTTATAGCACATTAATGACAGTCAACAGCAGTAAAACTGGATTTCTCAGAAAGTTTATAAACAGTCCCTTATTTCCCCATATATAGAGAAATGCTATATTATCAGGAATAGGGAGATACTAAAAGAAAAATATTCCTACAATGTTTATTCAAAGCTTACCTGTTTTGTGTTTTTATGACAAGGTGAACAGTAAGTCCATCATGTATTCCATGCTGGCTCAGAGTATCTTGATCTTTTAAAATTTTTCCAGCAAATATTAACACAAGTTGATCAGGATGGGACTTGAATCGTTTGGAGATTTTTTCCTTAAACTAAATAAAATAAAGAGTGAAATTAATATGCATTACAAGATTTAATAAGATTTTAAACAAGGTAGTAGAAAAACAAGAGCTAGGATCATTGCAATGATCAATCATGATTCCAGAAGACTGATGACTCCTGCTTCCCACTTCTTGACAGAAATAAGATGAAGGAAAAGTGCTGAATGTACATTTTCAGACATGGCCAATGAGTGGGTATTTTTTGCTTGATTATACTTATCTATTAAAAAGCAAAAGTTGAAGTTTTTAAGGTAGAATAGGAATAAGGAAGAAATGAATGGAAAGAAAGCATAATCAAAACATTTTAACAAACAAGAGAGCAGAATAGAACACAAGTAGGGCAGTGTTGAAACAACTTTTAAATTTAATATATTTTTTTAAAAATTAAAGACATCAGAAATTTATGGTGTCATGCAATCCTCTTTGTATAAATACATGTTAATGTTACTGGGGTTTGTCAATTTGGAAATAATTTTTTAATGTTTTAAGAAGGTGGAAAATGCTAACAATTTTTCTGATCTCTCAAAAGGAACTTTTGTATTATTCCTCAATTCTTTACCAGGAATATATTTGGTTCTAAATGCCATATGAAGATTTTCATCATTAGAGAATATCTTGATAATGGTAACCAGGATGGTAAAGAGTGAGTTCATACCAAATGAAAATTGACTAAAGTAAGGATGCTTAATAATATCATAATACGTAATATTATGTTAATATAACATGATCCAGATTTAGAATGTGCAAAACATATCACAAACTTTATTTGATCCTTACAAAAACTCTGTAGGGTAGCCTAATATTTTCATTTTACAAATAAGAAAATAAAGTATAAGAAATGATTTGAAGTCAGATGACTGTAAGTCCTGCATTCCATCCACTAGTCTGTAACAACTTTTTAAGTTTAGTTTGGAAAAGAAAGATAGCAGAAACATGCTAGCCATCCTAAAGTACTTGAAAAGTTGTCACAGAGTACAGTGAGATTTGTTATAGTTGTTCCCAGGAAAGAAGAAACAATACATAGTTACAGAGAGGCAGGCCTCAGGGTTCAATAGAACTTCCTAAAAATAAATTAGCAAAGACTCATCAGGAGGTAATATGCTCCACCATCCCATCTCAGTTCTAACTCTTCAAGCAAGGAATAAATGATCACTTGTTCAAGCATTCTGAAGGGCTTCTTTTTCAGGGAAGAGTTTGAACTAGATGACAATCGAAGTTCTTTCTATTCTGAAATTTCATCACTTCTTCAATTACATTAACTTTGTTACTTCAACTTTGATAGTACCTGGAGTACAAGATATTGATTATCTCCTAGGCTATATCTACTAAATTCCTTCTCAAATCCTCTTGCTCATTTTCTACCTTTCTGCCCTCTAAATGACATATATAAACTACAAAAATCAACATTTTTCTGAACTCATTGGCCAACTCCTTCCTCCTGATCGCCCAAAAAGCTTTTCAACTCAATTCTAATATACTCATCTCTTTTTCTAAGCATGTCCTTCATTTCGTTTACCTATAGGACAGCTTCATTTTTCTTTCCACATCTCCACTCCTCTAAATTAACCCTTTGTCTAATGAATTGTCACTAAGCCAGCCTCTTAGCCTTTTTTCAGACAATTCCTTAACATTAAAAATGCACTTTTCCCCAAATTTACCTCACATTTACTTTATCTGAGCATCTTTCAAGCAGCTACTTAAATTTTGCATCCTTCATTAAAACCTTTTTCCTAAATGTCTACACACACCCAGTTTTTACTCAATAACCCACAAATTTCCTAATCATCTATTGGGGGAAGCGATAAAAATCAATCGAACATGAGGAGGGGGGATTATTCATTTACATCAATAAGATAAAATCATGACTGTTTAATTTACTTTTGTACAGCTTCCAAGTAGTGTTCCTAAAACAGATAAATTTTTCTCAGAGGCAGAATTTCAATGACTTATACAGTATAAGGCCATGAATACATAATGGAAAGATAATTACTAACTCTAGAATCAGGAATTCAAATTCCATTTCTGACCTCTGGGTAAGCCTATCTGAATTTCAGTGTCCTCATCTGTACAATGAAGAGGTTAGATGGATGGCCTGAAGTCCCTTCTAGGTCTAGAGCTGCACTACTAATGTTGAATAGGAAGAATTCAGGAAAGACTTATACAAACTGGTACAAAGTAAAATAAGTAGAATTAGAAAAGGATATCCACAAAGACAATAATAAAACACTTAGAAATGAATATTATTTAACTAAAATGACCAAATTGGACAAGAGATAAGAAATGTACTTCCCCCATCCTTATTTGCAAAGGTAGGGATTATGTATATGAAATAATGCGGTCAGATTCTGTTTAATATGAATAAACTATTTTTACTTTCTCTTCTTTATTTCCCTCTTGCTTACAATCATCAGAGGGGATGATTCTTCTCAACTAAGACCCTAAAAGTGGTTGAGGAATAAGCATTTATAAAGTGAAGGAAGTACTTCAAAACACTGCTTCTAGGGGGATAATTTAAATTCCTTTAAATGAAGATAATGTGCTCCCCTCAGGATCTCAACATTAATACTGTTAAATTCAACTGTCACCATTTTGGCCAACTTAGTATTATTAAGATAAGTCAGGACCCTCTAAACTACAGCATAATGCTATACCCACTACCAGGAAAAAAAAAATTAAATAGATGACTAAGCTTCAAAAGTCTAGTTGAACTACTTTTAGGAACCAAAAGGAAATTTTACATATATATTTACATATATACATGTATGTATGTATGTATTTCCCACACACACAAAGGTGCTTGGTTGGCCACTCAAATGTCAAGATTCAAAAGAAACCCCATGAAAAACTGCTTCACAAACTCCTTAAGAGGCTTATGTTTCTAGCTTAGAAAAGATAGACTGGTCTTTCATAATCTTGTTCTCACTGTCTGGGTCAATGGTGAAATCATAAAGTAAAACAGGAAAGGCTGAAAGTAAGTTAAACCTAAAGGGCTTCCAATTTTGAGTTGCACTAAATATTAGATGTGAACTAAATGTTGATTACAAAAAACAGTACCTTAAAGGCATGGACTAATTTTTCTTTTTGCCTTTGTACCTGGCAGGAGTGACCAATTCCATTCAGTGATCATATTCTTAAATTCTTTTATAACCCTAATAATCTTAATTTAAGAGATAATTAGGTGGGGCACAGTAGACAGAATCCTAGACCTGAGGAGGACCTGAGTTAATCTAACCTCACAACCTTTACCCCAATTACCCCACCAAGAAAATAATAAAAAACAAATTCAATGAGGTCATCTAAATACATTCTTACTTTGTGTTTTATTCCCTAATAACCCTTTTCAACTTATTATTCCCAGTCCAAAGAACAATTACTTTGATTAGAGTTGAGTAGTTCTTCCCTTTCTCTATCAGATTAGCAATGTCCCACTCTAATTTCAAGTTCCTTCTTTGATCTTCCCTTAAGCTTTTGAGATTCAATAATCATGTCTAGACAGATCTTGCAATTCAACTCTCCAGATACTATTCTTCCAGCATCATAATTTTTTGCTTTGCCCATAGTTACCTGTTCCCGTTTACATATTCTGTGCATTTTTTTATAAAAATATATGGTAGAAAACCCAATGTAGCCAAGATTAGAAGAAAAGCACAAAACTGGGGCCAGGGGGAAGGATTTTTTTACATCCAAGATTTCTGATAAAGGTCTTACCTCTAAACTATATAGAGAATTGACTCAAATTTATAAGAATACAAGACATTCTCCAATTGATAAATGGTCAAAGGATATAAAATAGATAAGGTAGAAAAGCCAATGTAGCCAAGATTAGAAGGGAAGCAGAAAAATGAGGGGGGAAATTTTTTACATCCAATGTTTCTGAGAGGTCTCATCTCTAAAATATACAGAGAATTGGCTCAAATTTTTACAAATAAAAACCATTCTCCAATTGATAAATGGCCAAAAGATATGAACAGACAACGTTCAGACAAATTAAAACTATTTCTAATCATATGAAAAAATGCTATAAATCACTATTAGAGAAATACAAATTAAGACAACTCTGAGGTACCTCTAGATACCTCTCAGATTGGCTAAAATGACAGGAAAAGATAATGATAAATGTTGGAGGGAATGTGTGAAGATTGGGACACTAATACCAAATACATTGTTGGCGGAGTTGTGAAACCATCCAAAAGATGCCCATTACTTGGGGAAAGATTGAGAAAGTTATGGTATATGAATGTAATGGAATATTATTGTTTTTTAAGAAATAATCAGCAAGATCATAGAAAGGCCAACTGATGCTAAGTGAAGTGAATAGTACCAAGAGAACACTGTACATAGCAATACCAAGATTATGTGATGATAAACTGTGATGGACTTCCCTCTTTTCAACAATTAGGTAATTCAGGCCAATTCCAACAGACTTGTAATGGAGAGAGCCATCTGCATCCAGAAGGAGGACTATGGGGACTGAATATGGATCTCAACATAATATTTTCACTTGTTTTTTTGGGTTTTGTTTGCTTGCTTTTTTTCTTCTTTGTATATTTTTTCCTTTTGATCTGTTTTTTCTTGCTCACCATGATAAATAAGGAAATATGTTTAGAAGAATTAAAAATGATTAGATGGCTTGCTATCTTGGGGATGGGGGGAAAGAGGGAGAAAAATTTGCAGCAATTTACAAGGGTGAATGTGAAAAACTATCTTTGCATATATCTGAAGAAATAAAATACTATAATGGGGGGGGGGGGAAAGAAGCTCACTTCTACCACCTGCCCTCATTTTTTTTTATGAAGACTTAGAAAGAAATTAAATCCTAGACAATTCTTGAATCTCTAGTTCAATTTTGACTTGCCTTTTATCTTTGATTCATTATCCATGTAGTTATCATTTTATTTATCTTTATAGAACTTCCCCTGGTAATATTCAGAATGACTTTAAAATCATGAAATCATGTGATTTCAACTCCAAATTCCTTCTCTATTGCACTATCACTAGCATTGGTCATCCTAGAAATATTACCTCAGAAGATCCTAAACATTACCGTTTTTTTCTCTACCACAAACATCTAACAGCCGTGTCATGTGTTCTTTCTTTTCTTTATTCTCTCTTTAGCCTCCAGTTTCTTAACCATTCCTTATTCTCCCCATGCTAACTCTGGTTAAAAAATGGCTTTTTCAAAAGGTCACCTATGACTTTATCAATAAGTCTAGTGCCCTTTCACACCAGAAACATACCCTCTTTCTGCATGGTGGCTCTCTCTTATGTCCCTAACTACTCTCCTTATTCTCCCCGTGCTAACTCTACCAGAGTCTGCTACTTTAAAAACTACCCTACAAACTGTTTGACGACTTTACACTAATACTCTCACTTGCTAACTCTTAAACCTAAGTTAGTCCAATTTTTATTTCTCCACTCCAGCTACTATGTTGATAATTATGTAAAAGGACAGAGAAAGCTATGAAAATCAAGCTAATTTCACCAATCCCCTTATAATGTATAAACTCACATGGTCCTTCATTGTTGACCAAGTAATCTCTTCTACTCTATCGACTTCCTCTCATTCCACTGCACTATTCTAAGCCTTTTCTATTCCTGAAGCTCCTAACTACATGCCCAATAATGCTCACACTTACTGGAGTACCCAACACTTCAAGGAGGTTGCAACTAAGGAAAGTCAACCCAATGGTCTATACAATCCTGGCCAGAAGTAATTTAAAAACTATGTAACATCCATACCTCACAGGGTTCAAACTTCGGTCACAATGCTCTTGATATTTACTACCCATGCTTAATTAGTCTTATTAGAATTAACTTCCCCTCTCCAAGAGTTTAGGCTTCATTAACATAACATGCAAGGCATGATCAGGGAGGCACTCACTTCTTCCAAGAAATGAAATAAAAGCCCTCCTCTGTATACTCCGAGTCAAGTCATTTCTAACATCACCATCCTCTCATCTCCCCTATTCCACCTCACCCCTAAATACTCAGACTGATGGTGACCTTTAACCTTATTTTGCAGGAGATCTCTACACACTCTTTCTACCTTTCATGGTAATGTCTTCTATTACAAAATAAGGAAGACAGTATATAATAAATATTTATTAAATATTTTATGTTATCATCTGTAATTCTATTCTTTTTTCTCCCAGAATGAGGAGATAACTTCCAAGTCACAGTAAATGAATGAAAATGAAATTATTAAGCACTTATTCTAAGGGGAAAACAAGAAATTAGTCTCTGCCCTTTGAGCTTTCAATGGGGGGGGGGGGGGCTGTAACCTCACTTGCAGAAGATTTTTTATCCAATGTTCAATTTAAGTTCATAGCCTCTCTTCCAAGAGCTTGCTCCAACAAAGTGTCCCTTCTTTCCTCTATTTTCAATTGCCCCATCTGGCCCTATTTTACTTTTTGAAATCTTCTAATATGAATTCTGTCCTCATAACAAGAGAAAAATGGTTCTCTCAAAAGGTCATCCGTGACTTTCTTTATCAATAAATCTAGTGGCTTTTGACACCTGAAACATGCCCTTTTTCTTCATGGTGGTTCTTTCCTATGTCCCTAACTACCCTACCTTCCTCCTTATTCTCTTTCTAATAGATATTTACCTCACCTATTCTCTCCTTAATATCATAGCATAAGGGGAGAAAAATTAAACATGCACTTTTATTTTTTTAACTATGCTACAGGGTATTTATAAGAATTCAAGCTATTCTACAATCGATAAATGGTCAAAGGATATGAACAATTTTCAGAGGATTAAATTAAAACTATTTGTAGTCATATGAAAAGGTGCTCCAAATCACTGTTGATCAGAGAAATGCAAATCAAGACAACCCTGAGGTACCACTTCACACCTGTCAGATTGGCTAAAATGACAGGAAAAGTTAATGATGAATGTTGGAGGGGTTGTGGGAGGGCTGGGACACTGATGCATTGTTGGTGGAGCTGTGAACGGATACAGCCATTCTGGAGAACAATTTGGAGCTATGCTCAAAAAGTTATCAAACTGTGCATACCCTTTGACCCAGCAGCATTTCTATTGGGCTTATATCCCAAAGAAATCATAAAGAAAGGAAAAGGCCCCACATGTGCAAGAATGTTTGTGGCAGCCCTTTTTGTAGTGGCTAGAAACTGGAAATTGAATAGATGCCCTTCAATTGGAGAATGGCTGAATAAATTATGGTATATGAATATTATGGAATATTATTGTTCTGTAAGAAACGACCAGCAAGATGATTTCAGAGAGGCCTGGAGAGACTTACATGAACTGATGCTGAGTGAAATGAGCAGAACCAGGAGATCATTATACACGGCAACAACAGTACTATATGACGATTAATTCTGATGGACATGGCTCTCTTCAACAATGATATGTTTCAAACCACCTCCAATTGTTCACTGAAGAAAGCCATATACACCCAGAGAGAGGGATGTGAAATGTGGACCACAACATAACATTCTCATACTCCTTGATTGATGTTTGCTTACATTGTGTTTCCTTTATCTGATATATCATTTGTGTAGATAAGATTTTTCTTGCACAACAATGATAAGTTTGGAAATATGTATACATATATTCGATTTACCAATATTTTAACATAATTAACATGTAGTGGATATCCTGCCATCTAGGGGAGGGGTGGGGAAGTTGGGGGGAAAAATTTGTAACGGAAAGCTATGTAAGGATTAATGTTGAAGAATTACCCACACATATGTTATGCAAATAAAATAAAATTTAAAAAAAAAATAAATAATTCTGTACTTAAAAAAAAAGAATTCAAGCTATTCTACAATCGATAAATGGTCAAAGGATATGAACAATTTTCAGAGGATTAAATTAAAACTCTTTGTAGTCATATGAAAAGGTGCTCCAAATCACTATTGATCAGAGAAATGCAAATTAAGACAACCCTGAGGTACCATTACACACCTGTCAGAGTGGCTAAAATGACAGGAAAAGATAATGATGAATGTTGGAGGGGATGTGGGAAGGCATCACTGCATCACTGTTGGTGAAACTGAACGGATCCAGCCATTCTGGAGAGCAATTTGGAACTATGCTCAAAAAGTTATCAAACTGTGCATACCCTTTGACCCAGCAGTGTTTCTATTGGGCCTATATCCCAGAGATCATAAAGGAAGGAAAGGGACCCACATGTGCGGAATGTTTGTGGCAGCCCTTTTTGTAATGGCTAGAAACTGGAGACTGAATGGATGCTCATCAATTGGAGAATGGCTGAATAAATTATGGTATATGAATGTTATGGAATATTATTGTTCTGTAAGAAACGACCAACAGGACAATTTCAGAGAGGCCTGGAGAGACTTGCATGAACTGATGCTGAGTGAAATGAGCAGAACCAGGAGATCATTATACACGGCAACAACAATACTACATGACGACCAATTCTGATGGACATGGCTCTCTTCAACAATGAAATGTTTCAAACCACTTCCAATTGTTCACTGAAGAAAGCCATATACACCCAGAGAGAGGGATGTGAAATGTGGACCACAACATAACATTTTCATGCTCTCGATTGCATTGTTTCCTTTATCTGATTTTTCTTTCTTGTAGATATGATTTTTCTTGCACAACAATAAGTGTGGAAATATGTATACATATATTCGAATTGTCAAGTATTTTAACATAATTAACATGAAGTGGACTTCTTGCCATCTACGGGAGGGGTGGGTACTGGAGGTAAAATTTGCAACGGAAAGCTTTGTAAAGATCAATGCTGAGGAACTACCCATACATATGTTATGCAAATTAAAAAAATAATAATGAATTAATTGATTGATTGATTTAAAAAACCCTATGCTACAGGGTGCTATAGTGACCTGACACCTGGGATATGGGGAGCTCTGCAGTTGGTTCCTGCTGAATGGCAGAAGGTATGCATATTGTTAATTAAATTTTTCAAAGAACCATGAGTTTTTAATAGGAAAGCAGGTATCCTACTCACACAGTTCATTTTTAAAACATACATATTCTCCTAAGAAAGGCTGCCAGTTAATGTTTGAATTATTTGCCCAAGATATTTTCCTTTAATTAGATTACAGAGATAGGCAAATTGACTAGATTAAAGACTGGATTCCTCAGTGTGGTACAGTGGAAAAAACAAAGGATATGAAGATAAAAGGAACCCAAAGTTTGAATGCCAGTTCTATGAATGACTACCCATTTTCTCCCATTTGTGTAACACACACACAAAAAAAAGGCTATACAGGATCTGTGAAGTCCTTTCCATCTCTAAGTCCTATAATGCTGTGCATTTAGGACTAATTTAACCTGAGTGAAGAAATAATCAAGTAATATTAGGGGAAAAAAATACAAAGTTAACAAGAATATGTTCAAACTGCTATTTATCAATAGCTATTTAAATATAAGTAACATACATATAGCAATTATCCTATCCTTATGCATATCAAGACAATAACTCTAAAGACATCTCTTTATTTAAAAACAAAAATAAAACCAAACCAAACCTAGTTTCCTCAGTTCTAGGTACTGTTGTGTTCCTGAAACTCATTTCTTTAAAAAACATTCTCCAAAAACCAGGAATATAATACACACAAGAACAGAAAATGGAAAGAACAAAAAATACTATATTTGAATATTACAATTATAATAATGACTCATCACCTATTTTAGCCCCAAAGTTGAAAAAAATACACCTTCCTCCCCTCATTATAAGGGTGAAGGATTCTGTATGTGAAATACTGCAAATTCTGTCACTCAGCTGATAGGACGATTATTTCTGTGAACTAATATTTTCTTCTTCTCTTTTTGTTTTAAGGCACAGTTAAGAGGGGTAGAGAGGAAGAGGATAAATTCAGAAATGAATGGTGCAAAAACAACAAAAGAAAATAGAAATCATGTCCAAAATCAGAAACTTCCCTAAATCCAAGGGATATGCAAGTCCTAAATTCAAATCCCTATTCTTATTATTGATATGATCTCAAATAAATCTTTCCAAACAAGTAAAATTAGTGGTTTTAACACTTGAATTTTCAAAATCTGTATATGAACTACTTACTACTTTCTTGATTACCCACTGAAAATTTTAACCCTATTCAAGCTGATATCAAAATAAAACATTAATAAATCTTAATACCTTTCAAAACCCACATCCAGAATGAAGGAATGGGAGAGCATTTACAAATGACTTGTCAATTACAGTTCACATTTTTAAAGCCAGAAAACCGGTTGGGAGACCAACTTTAAGATTCTACTGTACTCAGTTAAAAAGCAACATTGTGTGGATGATCAACTTTGATTCTCAGCAATACAGTGGTCTAATTCCAAAAAAATGCTATCCACATCCAGAGAAAGAACTATGGAGTCTAAATGAAGACTGAAACATACTATTTTCACTTTTTTGTTGTTCTTTTCTCATGGTTTTTCCCTTTTGTTGATTCTTCATGTGGAAATGTATTTAATATGACTGCATACATATATCTTATTATTAAATTGATTGCCATCTTGGGGAAGAGGGAGGACAGGGAGGGGAAAATGGAAATAAAATTATATAAATGTTGAAAACAAATTTTTAAAAAGATTCCACTGCACTTTTTCTTGATTAAATAATCTGTCTAGAATGTGGTTTTAAAGTTTTTCCTCCAAGTGCCTTCCAGATTTTAAAAGTATGCAAAAATATGAACAGATTTAATGACCAAAATAATTTCCAGCAAGTTGCTGTTTTTTATCTAAGGATAATGGAGGGACCACAGAGGATATTCTAAAGCAAAATACAAATGGAAAACGAGCTTATCAGGAATGCAATTTTCAATAGTTCCTATTATAGTTAAAAAATACAGGTTATAGGAAACATTGTGTTAATTTCACTAAATCCTAGAATACTGAAGAGCCAATTCAATAAAAACAAAAGATATATTAGAAATTAAAACAGAAAAGTTATACTACTTACTAAACACATAGTTGAACAAGTTGGCTACTCAATCATAAGCAAATATTTGAAGGCAAAAAGACCTGGATTAAAATTCTGGCTCTGTCCCTTACTAGGATATTGTGACCTTGGAAGTTATTTTCTTTTCCTGAACCTCAATTTGCTCAACTATAAAATGATGAGATTGGGGGGGGAGGGGGTGGCTATAACCTTAAAGATTCCTTTCCAACTCTAAATCTACCTTCCTGCAATAGTACACAAGTATTACATTTGTCTCTCTAAATTCAATGGCCTTTTTTCAAATCTTCATCTCTCTTGACCTGACACTATATTAAATACCATTTCCTCCCTCAGTTCTATCAGATGGCCCCTCAACCTCTCTTTTGCTGGGTCTTCATCTTGATCACACCCACTAACCTTTTATTTCCCACAGAGTCTTTGTTCTAGGCTATCTTCTAGTCTCTTTCTATGCTATTTCACTTGGTGATCTTCTCAGCTCCCATGGATCCAATTATGATCTCCAAACACCCATATATATGTCTAAAAGTAAATTGATTATTTTTGCCTCTAAATCCTCCAACATTTCCAAACTTCCCTAATACCAGCGAGTACAGCACCATAATCCTTCTAGTCCCCCACAGGCATAACACAGATGTCATCTCAACCACTATATCCAATCTGTTGGCAAAGCCCATGCGCATCACTTTTACAACATCTCTCAAATACACCCCCTTCTATCTTCTAACAATGCTACCACCACCCTGTTATTGTCCCTCATCTCCTCATACCTGGATTATTGCAATAGCTACTAGTTGATCTTACCTGCCACAAGTCTCCTCTTCTTTCAACCACCAAAGTGATTTTCCTAAAGCACAGGTCTCATACATCTAACTCTGGTGACTCCCTATTACCTCCAAGATTACAGAGGAAGAATAGAGTGCTAGATCTGAAATCAAGAAGACTTAGCTTCTTGAGTTCAAATCCACCCTCATAACACTTTGTACTTGCGTGACCCTGAGCAAGTCACTTAACCATGTTTATCTCAGTTTCTCATCCATAAAATGGGCCAGAGAAAGAAATGGCAAATCACTCCAGCAAATCCAAGTATTCTTGAATCCTATAACAAGGATTGCCACTTTCATCTACCAACACTGGGCATTTTCACTGGCTCTTCTCCATGCCTGGAATGCTCTCCCCTCTTCTTTAACTCCCAAATAAAACCCCAAATCGCTCTTAATTCTAATATCTTTCTTCTACTGATTATTTCTTAAATATTCTGCAAGTTATGTCTTGTTTGTTCAAAGCTGTTTGCATGTTTTGTCTCTGCTATTAAGATTATGAGCTCTTTGAAGGCAGGGAATGTCTTTTGCCTTTCCTTATATTCTCAGTGCTTACACCATTAGTGTCTAGCATAAAGCAGATGCTTAATACTTGAAAAAAACAACCCCTTTAACAACATTTCTGACAAATGATCAGTTTTTGAATGAGAATCACCAATAAAGGGAAATTCAGTACCATTCCACTTTTTGATATCTAGAACGGTGAGAAGATTTTTTTCTTACATCAAGAATAAATGTGTTTCTGGAACTTCTACCCAATGCTCCTAATTCCTCCACTTGGAAACCTCTAAGATTATTGTTTAAATCCAGGAACCGCTAGGATTTGCAGCATACCTATAACTAGTCTTGTGCAATCCTTCAAATATACCAAGATAACTATCTTCTCTTTCTCTATTTTATGCAAGTAAGTATCTAGAGATATAAATTACCCCTTATAACCACTTTGGCCGTATCCCACAAATTTTGGTATGTTGTCTCATTACTGTCATTCTCCTATTGATTGTGTCTATGACTTACTCTTTCACCCATTCATTCTTTAGGATTAGATTATTTTAAGTTCCAATTAACTTATGGTCTATTTTCTCCTGGCCTTATTATTGTATGTGATTTTTATTGCATCATGATCTGAAAAAGATGCATTTACTATTTCTGCCTTTCTACATTTGATTTTGAGGTTTTTATGCCTCAAAACACGTGGTCAATTTTTGTATAAGTTCCATGAACTGCAGAGAAAAAAGTAAACTCCTTACTGTCTCTATTCAATTTTCTCCAAAGATCTATCATACCTAACTTTTCTAACAATTTGTTTACCTCCCTAATTTCTTTCTTATTTATTCTTTATTTCTTTTATTTTTTTTATTCTTTATTTATTTAATTATTATTTATTTTGTGGTTTGATTTATCTAATTCTGAGAGCAATTCTTGAGATCCCCCACTAGTATAGTTTTGCTGTCTATTTCTTCTTGCATCTCTCAATTTCTCCTCTAGGAATTTGGATGCTATACCACTTGGTGCATATATATTTAGTAATGATATTGCTACATTATCTATGGCACCCTTTAGTAAAATATAGTTTCCTTCCTTATCTCTTTTGATTAGATCTATCTTTGCTTTTCCTTGATCTGAGATAAGGATTGCTACCCCTGATTCGTTTTGTTCACCTGAAGCATAATAGATTCTGCTCCAGCCGTTTACCTTCACCCTGTATGTGTCTCTATGCTTTAGATATGTTTCTTATAGACAACATTGTTGGATTCTGATTTTTATTCCAGTCTGCTACCCGCTTCCACTTTATGGGAGAGTTCATCCCATTCACATTCACAGTTAAAATAACTAATTCTGTATTTCCTGCCATCTTATTTCCCCAAGTTTTTTTCTCTTTCCTTTCCCTTTTCTCCCTTCCCCCCTCCCCAATATTTTGCTTTTGATGACCACCTCCCCCAAACAGTCCTCCCCCCTTTAGAGCCCCTCCCCTTTTTTGCTCCTTTCCCCTGATTCTCCTATTTTTCCTTCTATTAGTCTATCCCTTTCTTTTCCTCCTTTCCCTCCCACTTCCCTATAAGGAAGGACAAGTTTCTCTGTGAAACCAAATGTGTCTGATATACTCTTTTAGAGCCCAATCTGATGAGAGTAAGATTTACACAATGCTCATCTCCCTCCCTTCTTTCCCTCAATTATATTAGGTTTTCTTTGCCTCTTCATGAGATTTTACCTTATTTTCACCTCCTTTTTTTAAACCTTATTTTACCACCTTTTCCCTCTTTTTCCCAGTATGATAGCCTTTCCACCTCTAGTTTTCTTTTACATATTATCAAATATCAAATTATACTCCCAATCTTTAAGTATACCCATAGTAGAAATATAGTACTCAAGAGTTCTTTCCTTTTTACCTTTTTATGCTTCTCTTGAGTTCTGTGTTTGGAGGGCAAATTTTTTGTTCAGATCTGGTCTTTTCACTAGAAATAGGTAAAATTCACCTATATCATTAAATGTCCCATCTTCTTCCCTGGAAAATAATGCTCATTCTAGCTGGATAGGTTATTCTTGGCTGTAATCCAAGTTCCTTTGCCTTTTGGAATATCTGGTTCCAGGCCCTTCGATCCTTCAATGTGGAGACTGACAGATCTTGTGTGATTCTAATTACAGTTCCTTGGTATTTGAATTCTTTCTAGCTGCTAGAAATATCTTTTCCTTGGTGCGATAGTCCTGAAATTTAGCTACGATATTCCTTGGGGATTTAATTTTAGATCTCTTTCAGGAGGTGATCAGTGAATTCTTTTGATGGTGATTTTCCCTTCTGATTCTAAAACATCAGTGCATTTTTCTTTCAAGATTTCCTGGAAGATAGTGTTTAGATTCTTTTTTTCATCATGGCTTTCAGGAAGTACAATAATTCTTAGAGTGTCTCTCCTAGATCTATTTTCCAAGTCAGTTGTTTTTCCTAGGAGATATTTCATATTTTCTTCTTGTTTTTGTTTGACTGATTCTTGAAGTCTTATTGAGTCATTCACTTGCATTTGTTCAATTTTAATTTTTAATGTATTATTTTCTTCAGTTACCTTTTTTAGCTCTTTTTGTAACTGGCCAATTGAATTTTTTTGTTCATTGCATACTTTTTCCACTTCACCAATTTTGTTTTTCAGTGCATTATTGTCTTTCCCCATTTCACCAATTTTGTTTTTCAGTAAATTGGTGTCTTTATCATATCTCTTTTGGAGGGCTTCTTGTACTGAGCTCAATTCATTTCCCCATTTATCATCTAGCTCTCTTTTTGAGATTCTTTATGTAGTCTTCCAGGAAGGCCTGTGAAAGGAGGACCAGGTCACATCTCCCTTGATAGCTTTCTCTGGGGTTGCCTTGCCTATAGGAACCTCAGGATCTAGGGTCTGCCCTTCTTTCTCTCCATAAAAGCTGTCTATGGTGAGAGCTCTCTTCTGTTTTTTATTCATTTTTTAAAAAGGCTTGGGGTCTGTTTAAAGCAGAGAAGCGGCTGTGGTAGTTTGCCTTGGGGCAATTCCGCTAATTAACTTCTGGTGCTGGACTGGTGGGGTGGAACTTTGGGTTTGCAGAGGGCCACAATCTGCGTTTTACAAAAGGCAGATCTGCCAAAGCACCTGCCCGAAATCAGGGCAGAGTGTCCCAAGTTCCTCAAATAGACTCCCTGGGTGTTTAGAATCTCTGCCTCAATGAGTCCCACCCAGTTTCCTACCTTGTCTCCAGGAGGCCCAGCAAACTGCTCAATCCCCTGCCTGACTGAAACAGATCTGCTATGAAGCTCTTCAAAGGTAACTTCTGCAAGGAATGTTTCGTAGTCCAAAGATTTCTGGATTCTTTGACTCAAAAATCAGTTCAGAGGCTTAATCTGCTGTTGATTTGAGAGAAGGTCAGAGGAGGCCACAGAGAGTCAGGGTCTTCACTCTGCCATCTTGGCTCTGGCCCCACCAAGATAACTATCACATCCCCTTTTAACTAGTCTCTCATTCCTTCACCTAATCATCTTGGCATCAATCAAAAATTTATAAAGCATCTGTTGTGTCAAATACTGTGCTGAACATCTCTAATTTGTTTTTTCCTAAAATACACTATGTATGATTTTACACAGCACACAAAATACAAGAATGATACTTCATTACTCTGGAACAATATATCTCTCAATACAATCTAAAATTATGCATTTTCTGGCTGCCATATCACAACAAATTTGTAGTCTACTAAAACTCAAGATTTTTCTTTCCAGATAAATTATCTAACCCCAATTCTGGATATCATGCTTATGAAGTTGATCACTTAAATTTTCCCACTAAATAGTACTTCCTTTTCTTGTTCACTGTGTTTTGTGATTATCCTTTGCAGATGTAACCTATAAATCTTTGTTATCTTTTTTGCTATTTTTCTCCAAAACATTACTAAAAATGCTAACTGAAAAAGGTAAAGCATTTATACTTGGGGCACTTCACTGGAAACAGCCTTCCAAACTATCAAATCATTAATGACTATTCTTTAAATCTGAGTGATTTACCTTTGATAAACTATAGCTCTTTCAATTATCCCAAGCTGTTTATTGCCCTAAGAGTCAATCTTTTAAACAATAATTTTCATCCAGTAATACCAGTGGCTGAAAATCCCAGAGCATTATAATTTCAGAATTATACTTCCAGGCAACTCAAAAGAAATTCATCAGACCCAAGAACGATAAAGATAATGAGGAGGGGAGAGGAAGGGAGGACACCAATGAGCTAATCAGCTAAGGAAGAGTGAGGTTTATTCATAACAGATGAATAAACTGAATGCTGCACTTGTATCCACAGAATATTAATAAGAACCAGAGGAATCAATGTGTTGCAGAGAAGCTCAAGAGTTCTGAAATTAAGTTTCATTTGAATCTGGAAGTGATCAAAGAAAAGTATAAAAATATTTATAATTATTTTTGTGATGGCAAAGAATTGGAAAGAGGGGAGATGCCCATCAATTGGGAAAGGTTGAATAAATTATGATATATAGATGTGATGGTATAATGTTGTGGTTTAAGAAAAGGAGAATGGTTTCAGAAACCTGGAAAAAGTTGCATGAACTGATAAAAACTCAAGTGAATAGAACCTGAAAAACAATATTTTTTTATACAACATTTATTTATACAATAACATACTGTAAAGACAAACAACTCTGAAAAACTTGAATAACTTTTTTTTACAATACAGTTTATACAATAACATATTATAAAGACAAACAACTCTGAAAAACTTGAAGAACTCTGATGAACTATGACTAACTAGAGATCCAGACAACTCATGAGAAAACATGCTACTCATCTCCAGATAAAAGAGGTGAAAGATTCAATGGAAAGTGAGATTTTTTTTTTGACAAGAATAATGCAAGAATATTTTTCTTCACTAAACATGCTTGCCTACAGATTTTATTTTATTTTATTTTTTTACTTTCTCAAGTGGAAGTGGAGAATAGGGTGGGAAGAGTGCAAACTTGGAAATAAAATGAAAAAATAATAAAACAAGTATAGGTGGGCACATAATGAATATTTTACTTACTGACTGAATAATCCAGCCAAATTAAAAGTTCATCCTCAAACTTGTGATGCCCTTTTCCCTTAAATTCTACAAACTAATATAATAAATGGGTGCTTATCTTTTCAGTTTCAAAGACCAATTCCATTCTCTATAGCAGTGTTTTTAGCAAACCTTTTATACAAGGAAATACTGGACTGGAATCTAATAGCAAAACACAAAGGAGGGGGGAAAAAAAAAAGCATCCACAGAGGAGTTCTAATACTCGAAACAGATGAAAAAATAACAGCAATGTCAAATATTCAAAAGTTTAGGCCAGAATCTGCTTCAGTTATTTATCACAATTAGAGAGGAGGTCCCAGAATAATGTAAGACTCTGAAGGGCAGCAACTGATTTGTTGTTAGAGGGGAGGAGAGTTGTCCTTCATATTCCCAGAGCCTTGTTGAGTTTCTTACAAGTCCAGTTTAAAAAAAAAAAATCCCCAAAATATTACTTTGCTAATCATGATGTGCACCTTTAGAAAAAAATCTGGCTATCAGATACATTATCAATGGGATTGAAAAATCTTAATTTTATACTTATATAGGAAAAGGGAAGAGGGGAAAAGGAAGGATACTCCCTCAATTTAATTTTTCCAGTCTTCTTACAATTTATCCCATTCCCTAATACTTTGAAATCCAATGACATTAACCTCTTTGCTGTTTCCCAAACTCGACACTCCACTTACCAATTCCTAGGCATTTACTGGCTGTCCACTACATTCAGAACACTTTCCCTCATCTCTTCTTCCTGACATCCCAGCTTTTCTTGATCCCCTTAATCTTAGTACTACTTTCTCTTTTATTGATTATTTTTAGTTTATCCTGTATATAGACAGTTATACACTGTCTCCCCCACTAGAATATGGACTTTTTAAGAGTAGAAGCTATCTTAAGTGCTTAACCCCTATATAGTATGACAAAAGGGCATTTTGTCCCCAGGGCTTAACAAAGTGCTGGCACATAATAGTTACTGAATGTTACCTGCGAAGGACTCATATTCAGTTATAACTCTATGCTCATCTACCTCACAAACCTGGAAGTAGCACCTACCCATCTTCCTGACCATTGTTTCCAGTTTAATCTGAAGTGCAATTTGGACAGAATACAGGATATAAGTTAGCGTTTATATTCAGGTAAGCCACTAGCAATTAGAGGACCTAATGAAGACCTTAAGCAGGAGATGTCATTTAAGCTGAGTCTTAAGATAAATGAAGGATTCTAAGAGGTGAAATGAGAAAAGGATGCCCTCCAGTTACAGAACACCAGAGAAGGCCATAGTCTCCATCTCCAACATATTCTTATCCTCTTATCCCCCTCTCCTCAGGTTAGAAGAAGATCAGAGAGCTCAAACACCAGTAAAAAGGCAATGGAGTAGGGAGATGGATTGTTGTATGTGAAGTGCAAGCAGCAAAGTCAGTGTTATAGTTTTGGAGAGCAAAACTTCTTAAAAAACTGTGGGTTGAAACCCCTATGGGGTCATGGAACTGAATGTAGGGACCACAAAAAATGTGGCAACAGTAAAAAGTATAAAGAATATTTTTCTGTCAAGGTTTAAATTTTTCTGTAAAAATCAACACATCCAACTCATCAGTATGCAAATTTGCTTTCATTTTTAATCATAAAATTATATGTACACCAAGGAATTGTTTAAAATAAATTTGAGTTACTTTTAGTAACCTTTTTTATCTACCTATATATCTGGGGTCATGTGGAAAATGCTCATCAGGTGAAAAGGGATCAAGAGCGGGAAAAGTTTAGGAAGCTCTGCTATAGAATAACATGGTTAATGTTCAGTTATGTTTGACTCTTTATGACCCCATATGGCATTTTCTTGGCAAAGATACTGAAATGGTTTGCCATTTCCTTTCCCAGCTCATTTTCCAAATGAGGAAACTGAGGAAATAGGATTAAGTGACTTGCTAGCAAATTAAGTGTTTAAGATCAAATTTCAACACTGAAAGATGGTACCTTTCTGACTCCAAGGATGACACTCTACCTACCATACCACCTAACTGTCCTTGAGTAAAATGTAATGAGACTGAAAAGGGAAACAACTTGTAAAAAGCTTTACATTTTCCCCAAAAAAATAGCTTTAATTTTTTTTTTTAATACTGCAAGTTACTCTGGGAAAAACAAAGAAGTTTAAGTACTACCAATGACATAAATATTTCCAAAGAGATTTATTAAACAAAGTTATACATTATTTTTTCTAAATGAGTGCTTTCTGTACGCACTGAATAATCTGGATAAGTATTTTCTCTTATAATAATAATATATATGTAAAGATGTCAGATGAGGGGTGTGGCAGGTAAAGAGGTGACTCTTCTTATTCAAATAGAGTTTATCTTGAGAAAACACCTCATCAGAAGTTCAGAGTGTTGTTCACTATGATTTAAGTCAATTATCTCTTGACTCTTTTCAATATCTTTCTGCTGATCTTTTTCCCCAGCATGGCCAGATCTTCCCTATATTAAATAATGAAGTATATTAAACAATGAACACACCTATATAAGTCATTTTATCCCCTAAGTTGTTCTACATTGATTGACAAAGCATCTGGCTCTGAATTCCAGAGTCCCAGATACATATAAGTTATTCCCAATTCAAGTCCCTTTCATTACAAAGCTTGGTGAAAGAGTCTAGAGAATGGCCACCTACACTTACTCAACATCCATCCCTACATCTTCTACTAAAAACTGCTAAGAGCCACCAATGACTTTGTTGTTGGACCTGCATCAGAGGACCTAGAATTGAATGCTGCCTTTATTATCTGTGTAATCCTAAACAAGTTTCAATCTTTTCCTTGTAAAATGAAGGGGTTGGACTAGATAACTTTTGTGGCTCTAAATCTGTATTACAATCCTCAGTGATTTTCCATGGCTTAAACTACTGCTTGTATGCATGTTTCCCAAGTCAGTGTCTCTGGTCTAGACTAAGATTTCCAAATAATTTGGTGCTTTTTTTCTTTAGGACAGAAGGGTCTTTATATCTCTAGAATCCTGAAGGGAGAGAGGGAGGGAAGACGCATAGGAGGAAGGAAGGCAGAAAGACAGACACAATCTCTAGGTATCTTGTGGATATGACAAAAATTTCAAAAATGGGGATTGAAGAATAAATCCATACCTTTAAAATTATAGGATATGTTAAATGCCACTACCCTATTATTTAGTATTGTATGAGTACAATACTTAATATATATCCAAAAAACTTAGTATTTAAAAAAGCTATTAATCATTAGAAAAGAGAATAAATTATGTTTCCATTTACATGGTGATTTACTTAGAAAAGCCTAGATTTTTAGAAAACAGAAATGTTTGATACCTTAAACAAAGTAGCAGAATATAAGCACTTTCTAAGCACCTACTACTACTGACAGGCATAGAAAAGAGATTAAAAAAAAAAAAAAGAAACAATTCCTACTCCTTACATTATATCAAGGTAGCTGTGTAAATATATGTACACAAAATAAATACTGAGAGAATATTTCTAGAATACCAGATAATTCAGTCAAGGATTCATTGTAGAAGGGAATGCTCAAGCTATATCCCTGTAGGAAGAAAGAATTTCTGAGGCAAAGAAGGAAGTAGTAAGGCTACATGTGAACAAAAGAGGGAAGAACTAGTCTAACTAAACCAGGGCTTCTTAAACTTTTTCCTTTCACCACCCCTTTTCATCTGACAAATTTTTACATGATCCAGGGTACATAGATAAAAATTGGGTATGTAAATCAATTATTTACTAATAATTAATCAATTTCACAACTTCCACATGCAACTGCAAGACCTTATATGGGTTTTCAAACCAAAGTTTTAAGAAACTAGATCACATTGTAGCAGAAGGAAAATATAAAGGTGGAAAGATAGGTTGTAACTAAACAAATTTTTATTTTTATCCTAGAGGCAATAACAAGTCACTCACTAAAGTTTATTGATTAGAGAATGAAATTGTCAGATTCATGCTTTAAAAAACAAAAAAACACCCATTTTGCCAATTGTGTCAATGAATGGACGAGGGTACAAGAACAACTTGGGAGACAAGTAAATTGGGAAACCAAAGGCAGTCAACTCTGGGTAAGAAGTACTGGTTGTCCTGAAATACCACTTCACACCTGTCAGATTGGCTAAAATGACAGGAAAAGTTAATGATGAATGTTGGAGGGGATGTGGGAAGGCTGGGACACTGATGCATTGTTGGTGGAGCTGTGAACGGATACAGCCATTCTGGAGAACAATTTGGAGCTATGCTCAGAAAGTTATCAAACTGTGCATACCCTTTGACCCAGCATCATTTCTATTGGGCTTATATCCCAAAGAAATCATAAAGGAAGGAAAAGGCCCCACATGTGCAAGAATGTTTGTGGCAGCCCTTTTTGTAGTGGCTAGAAACTGGAAATTGAATAGATGCCCTTCAATTGGAGAATGGCTGAATAAATTATGGTATATGAATATTATGGAATATTATTGTTCTGTAAGAAATGACCAGCAAGATGATTTCAGAGAGGCCTGGAGAGACTTACATGAACTGATGCTGAGTGAAATGAGCAGAACCAGGAGATCATTATACACGGCAACAACAGTACTATATGACGATCAGTTCTGATGGACATGGCTCTCTTCAACAATGACATGTTTCAAACCACCTCCAATTGTTCACTGAAGAAAGCCATATACACCCAGA
The DNA here is from genome assembly GCA_023553655.1 of Myrmecobius fasciatus. Classification (NCBI taxonomy): domain Eukaryota; kingdom Metazoa; phylum Chordata; class Mammalia; order Dasyuromorphia; family Myrmecobiidae; genus Myrmecobius; species Myrmecobius fasciatus. The sequence continues at coordinate 284,129 of JAJPUD010000002.1, forward strand.
GAGAGGGATGTGAAATGTGGACCACAACATAACAATCTCATACTCCTTGATTGATGTTTGCTTACATTGTGTTTCCTTTATGTGATATATCATTTGTGTAGACAAGATTTTTCTTGCACAACAATGAAAAGTTTGGAAATATGTATACATATATTCGATTTGCCAATATTTTAACATAATTAACATGTAGTGGATATCCTGCCATCTAGGGGAGGGGTAGGGAGTTGGGGGAAAAATTTGTAACGGAAAGCTATGTAAGGGTTAATGTTGAAGAATTACCCACACATATGTTATGGAAATAAAATTAAAAAAAAATAAAATAAAAAAAAAAAAAAAAAGAAGTACTGGTTGTATGAAAAAGGAAAAGGGCACCAGATGGAAGAAATATTATGGTTGGTAGAAACAGTAAGATTGGGCAGCAGACTAAATCTTTGGGGTAAAAAAAAGTATGGATTATTAAGAATAATTTGAGCTTATGAAACCAAAAGACTAGAAGACTAGTAATGCCTTTGGCAGAAATAATTAAGTTAAAAAAGACATTAAGTTCTATTTTGGATATAAAGTTTGAGATGTCTTTGAAACAGAGTGTAAAATGTCTAATAGACAATCAGTAATAAAGGAAAGAAGCTCAGGAAACAGAATAAGCTGAAAATATAGAGATGGAGTCACCCACAAAGAGATGACAGTAACATTGAAGACAGATGATGAACTTACCAAGAGATATTGTGGAGAGGGGGAAAAAAAGGAAGTCTAGAACAACACCTTGGGAAACACTATAGTAAGGGATAAGCTTCCAAAGGATTCAAGGGAATGATCAAACTGGTAAAAGATTACCCAGAAGAGTCATAAAAACCCAAAGAGTGGAGAATATTCAGTAGGTGAGGGTAGTCAATAATATTAAATGCAACAGAGATGAAAAAAAGATGTGAACTTAAACCATATTATATCTATGATTTCATCAGAATAGGAATTGCCAAGATTTTCCAATAAGGAAAAATGCCTAAAAGGTTGATCAAAGAAATGGATCATTTGTGGGTAATGGTTCAAAATACAAGGTGTGATCATCTCTGGAGGTGTATTTCTGAGATGAAAGGAAGGATTTGAAGAGCCTATGAAATTTGGAGGTTAGGGAATATCAACATGAATGTTCAAATCACCTAAAATAAGGGTAGGGGTTAAAGAGAAGAAGACAATGAAGTACTATGACCTAGGTTCTACTATGTGGCATCCACCAAGGTCTACATGAGGTGAAATTTCTTTAAAAAAAAAAAAAATTCAATGAAACCACCAGAAACTTCTATAAAATACCAACAAAAATCAGGAATAAAGAATAGAAATTCCACTAAATTAACTACAAAAGGAATATAATATCTAAGAGTTAATTTACCAAGCACATGCATATACTGGTATTTTAGATTTTTAATTATAGAATATTCTTTATAGAAATAAAGAATGTTCATTGTCCAAGGCTGAGCCACAGCAATAAATAAAATTGATACTACATTAAACTACAGATTTAATACCATACCCTAACTAATTCTATCTTAAGACAACTGGATGAAATAATTTTAAAAAATTATTTGGGGGAAAGTTAAGAATTTTGAAGAAAATAAATACTAGGAACGAAGGAAGCATAATCACATTATCACATCTCCAATTTTACTTTAAATGGTGAAATCCACTTAAAGACGATAAGAAACTGAGAGGTTAAGGAATATCTGTTTGAATGTTTAAACTATTAGTATTTGGTACTAATTTAAAAATAGAAAAGTAAACTCAGTAAACAAGACCTACAGGCAAACAGTACTCCACAATTTGATAAATCTTAGTATACTAGAAGAAAGATTTGCTTAAAAAAAAAAAAAAAATGCAAGAAAAGTAGAAAAGAATCCATAGAAGACATACTTAGATTATCACACAATCAGTTCCAAAAGCATAAGTGATCTAAATATAAATGGTCAGAACAATAAAATAAAATGTAAAAAAGTAAACTAAACCATATGAAAAATACTCATAAATAAAAGAGAAATTAAAATTAAACTCCTGTGAGGTTTTTAATATGGTGACAAAAATAAGACAGAAACAACACTGAAGAAGCTGTGGGAAGACAGATACAGTAATATGCTGCTAATAATCTGTAAATAAATTCAATCACTATCCAAAATAAATTGTGCAAATTATTAAACTTTAGTTCATATTTTGTGGCCTAATGATTATATTTCTTGAGAAACCTCCAAAACTATCAGTGACAGTCCCATGTATAAAAAGATATTCATGAAGCAACACTATTAGCAAAAACTGGAAATGAAAGTGGGATTACAGAATGATTAAATAAATTCCCATAAATAACATAAAATATTGATGCACAATAGAAACGATGAATATAAAGAACTAAGAAACAAGAGAACACTCATGAATTATGAAAAACTGGGAAAACATACAAGTTCTATAATCATAAAATTGTAAAGAACAGAATTGAAATTAAATTCTCAGTAGAGTTCAGGAACTGATGCTAAAACACATGTTCTTTCAATCAGTTAAGTTTTGCACATAATTTATTAGTTAGAATTGATGTTTTAAACTTTACTTGCTTTGGTTTTTATTTATTTTAAACTAAAGAGCGTCTTATGGGAAGGCTGGGATGAGGATTGCAGGATATTAAGATGTGATGATGATATGAAAATACAAAATGCATCAGTAAAATGTTCAAAAGTAAAATAAAATATACCTGTGTCTCATTTGGTTCTCTTTGTAACCTGAAAATGAAGATAGTGCTAAGGTTCATGGGATAAATTATGATGTGGTCAAGCTTATCTTTGTCCACCCAAAAGTTTTTTTCTCATACTTCTCTCCATTCCTTGCTAAAAAAAAAAAAAAAAATCACAAGATGGCAGAAAATGCAAATCAACTCAAAACCAATATTAAGTGCTTAAGTAAAAAGGTAATATGCTTAGTGTATCCAATAATACAAGGTCATTTTTGCTCTCAAAGCACTTATTTTATTGGGGGGAAAAGAAGGGATAGGCATAATACAATACAAAACAGCTAAATATAAGAAAATTTGAGGACCAAAAAATATTAACAAGAAGGTAAATCAGACTTGCAAAAGATGCCACTAAAGTTGAACCTTAAAGGTAACTAAGGACTCAGAATGGTAAAGATGAGAATTCAGATATGAGGGAATAACTGGGATGAAAGCACAGGTGCAAAGGATGTAATGAATGGTTTCAATTTCCTCACCTGGAAAATGGGGATATTACTTCTAAAATTTATCCCACAGTTTTGTTATAAGAGTTAAGTGAGATAATGTTTATAAGACTCTTTATAAAGCTTAAAGCACTATATATAAATTTTAACTACTATAATTGTTCACTTTTTTGTAATAACATTTATGATTTTTTCTCTTTCATTTTTACTTAGCACAGTGTCTGGAACATAGTAGGCATTTAAATGTTTACTGACTGATTTGGCATCTTCTCAGTTATCTTAAAGAAAGTTTCTTGGGGGCAGCTAGGTGGTGCAGCGGTTAGAGCACCAGCCCTGAAGTCAGGAGGACCTGAGTTCAAATCTGGTCTCAGACACTTCCTAGCTGTGTGACCCTGGGCAAGTCACTTAACCCCAATTGCCTCAGCAAAAAAAAAAAAATTTTCTTGAAGAATCATTTACATGAACTGATGGCAAGTGAAGTCAACAGAACCAAGAAAACATTGTACAAAGTAAGAATAAGATTATATCATCAACTGTGATGGACTTGGCTCTTTTCAACAGTGAGATGATTCAAAAGCAAATCTAATAGATTTGGGATGGTAAGTGCCTTCCAGAGAAAGAACTATGGAGGCTGTATCAAAGCATAATATTTTCACCTTTTTGTTGTTGTTTGCTTTTCCCCCCTTTATAATTTTTTCCTTTTGTATCTGATTTTTCTTGCATATCATGACGAATATGAAAATATGCTTAGAAGAACTGCACATATTTAATTTATATCAGATTGCTTGCTATCTTGGGGAGGGAAGAAGAGAAGGAGAAAAATTTTAAAACTTCAAAGGTAAATGTTGAAAACTATCCATGCATGTATTTGGGGAAAAAAATACTATTAAGGGGCAGCTAGGTGGTGCAGTGGATAGAGCACCAGCCCTGAAGTCAGGAGGACCTGAATTCAAATCTGGTCTCAGACACGTAACAGCTGTGTGACCCTGGGCAAGTCACTTAACCCCAATTGCCTCAGCAAAAAGAAGAAAAAAGAAAAAAATACTATTAAAAAAATTCTTAAGTTTTTTGAGTACCTTCAAATCTGTGTATTATCTGAGATTTCTTGTTGGGTACTGTCTGGTCCTCAACTCTTACTTTTTTTTAAAATCTTGCTAACAAGTTTGTCACTTCTCTCCAATACAAATGCCTCCCTCCCTTCTGCACTCTGGTGCAGATCTCACATCCAGAGCCGGTAGGTCTGCCTGCCTCAGGTCTCTCCTCATTCCAATCCATCTCCTATTAGCTAAAAGTAATTTTCCTAAAGCACAAGTCCAACCATACATAAAATACCCTTTCTTAATAAGGGTCAGTGATTCCTTGTAGCCTCCAAGAAAAATAGAAAATCTTCTGGCATTCAAAGTCCCTCATAACTTAGTTCCCTCCTTCTCTCCAGTTTTCTTATATTTTTCTTACCTGCCTCTTCAATCCAGTATTTCTCTGACCTCCTAGCAGTTCCATGAAGAAGATACTCCATCTCCATACTTCCATCTTTTGGCTCTAAGCTCTCTCCATGCTTGGAACACGCTAACTACTTAATTCTCCACGCTCCCTGCCTTCATTGATTTTCTTTAAGCCCCAAATAAAATCCCTCCTCCAAAAGAAAGTCTACCAATTACTCTTAATTCTAATGCTTTCTCATTACTTCCTATTATCCTTCACATTGCTTGTTTGTATGTATTTGCTTAATAGTCTCCTTTGCATTTGAGCCAGATTAAATACTTAAATAATTGCTTACTGAATGACACTAGATACTGAAAGTCCAAATGTGAAAATTCCACATTCATCAATGCTTTTAATAAAATATGATGGAAATACTAGAAAACCAGTTCTACTTTGCTTGTTCTATTCTTTTCTTAATTCATCTGTAATTGCTCTTGTGATGATCTGGCTTAAGTCTTTCAAAGAAGTTTTCTGCAGATGTTTCCCCTTCACAGCTTTTTGTTTTTGTGAAGCAAAAAATATTCATAACCTTTCACCATTGGCTGAAAAAACTACTGCCTGTGGCTTTCCACTTGCTAAGAAGGTCAGGTATAAAGTATTTTTAAAATATTTCCTATTTTTGAGTAGTCTGCTATTTAAAAGTTTAAGTTCCAGGTTTGAAAGAAAACTTTTTTCTTCTAAATTAATTTTAATATACCATAAACAATCCAGATGCACAAAATAATTCTCCCCATACTCACCCTCCAGCTAAGAGTACTATAAGAGTACTCCCAATTACCTGAAATTCCAATAATCAACAAGCATTTAAGTGTACCAAATGTACCAGGCACTGTGTCTAGAAAGATTGAAAATAATGAAGATAGTGCGGTTACTGGATATAATGAGGTCAGAAAAGGTCTCAGCATTTGAGCCACACTTTAAAGGGAGCTAGGGACTTTTTAAGAAGTGCTGATGCCAAAGCTGAGTATTCTAGTCACAGAGAATCATCTAAGCAAAAGCAAGAAGTAGGGAGGGAGACGTAGATGGAATTGTGCGTACAAATAGTTTTGCTCAGCTAGAAAACAAAATCGGGTGGGAGAGAGAGAAGAATAGTAAGGTATAATGTGACTGAAGTGGGAATGGTCAAATGCCAAACCAAGAAGTTATGAATTTTATCCAGGAGCCAACAGTTCTAAACCAGTGATCTGAAACTTTTTGAAAAATATTTTTATAAAATATATTTCAATGTAATTGATTTCCTTTATGATCCTATGTATATTATTTTACACATTTAAAAACCTTTTGAGATGTCCACAGAATTCACTAGACTGTCAAAGGGGCTAGGGAAAATGAGTTCTGCTGTTTAGGAGTTAGAGATGCCTATGACACATTCAGATAGAGATGGCTAGAAGAAAAAACATAGTCAACAAGCATCAATTCCTTAATAAAGCACAATTTAGCTTGACCAAGTACAAGAAAAAGCTAAGCTAAAAAACAAACAGAAAAATCCCCTTGGGAACTCATCTTTTAAACCTAACTGGCCTCTTATCATTATGGCACACCCTATTTATAAATATTTGCATACTAAGAAACAAGCAATAGTGTGCAAATATTTCTGTTTCCAAGACTAACTTTTTAAGCATTTATGTAGTTTTTCAACATACTCTTGCCTTATGTACTTGAAAAATGTAATTGAAAATTGATTCAAACAAAGCCATGTTTCAATGTATTTGAATTTCTAACCAAAATGCCACAAGTTTTTCTCACAAAATATTCTTAAAAGTTAGATGTGCAAAATACCAAACACCACAAAAAGTACTTTTATGTTACATCATTTTAATCAAAACAGAAATATTTCTCATTTGGTTTAATTTTTTAAAAAATCTGGATTTGTAACATGTAATTTGTAATGTGAAAACTTTTTTCAGTAATATAGGATCATTTGTAACTTGCAATATAAGTTCCCTAGTGTACAAAGAGATTAAAGTTAACTTGCCCATAGTCACAAAAGTCTTTTAAAACCAGCACTAGTCTAATCACTATTCCAAGCTGGTTTCCTCCTATGTATATAGGTGTCCCAAAAGTCAGTGCAAAAGTCCTAGAATATGATTTAGGAAACTCTAAATACTTCAAGATCAAAACAGAACTAGAAATATTAAGTTCACTTGATAAAGGTTTTTTTAACCTGGAAAAAAAAAAAAAGTTTAGTAGTCTATATATTGGGATTTTTCTGTAAAAGCTGAAAAGCATGCACTAAAATAATCTAATTTTAGCAACTATGGATACTAACTATGGATAGTTAAAGAATAACTAAAGAATAAAGTTTTTTCACCATTATAATGACTTTAGTTTGTTACAACAGTTTTTCGCAAAACAGAGTGCAGTTAACTTGTTTTAAAATAGTTCATCTTAGTGGATTTTAAAAAATTGAACACTGCTAGCTTTGACAAAACTAAACTAAAAATTAAATCTAAGGCATGTTTCTTCAATAAGGCCAAAAATAGTACCTTTTCAAAAGAAGCAGTTAATGACAAAATACTCCCAAAGCAAACACAAAAGTATTTTCCAATGACACCCAAAGATTTAAAAAATTAAATATTGGTAGGTGTTTCAAAGATACTTATTAACTGAAATCTCAAATTATCAAAAGCACTTTTTAAAATTTAAGGCACAAGTTTGAATTCTAGGTCATAAACATTTCATAGTAAAGTCTGTTGCCTGTTTGAACCCCAAGTAGGAAACATCTGTGAGACTTTGGGCAAGTCACGTAACCTCCTTAATGCTTAGTTTTCTTGCCTGTAAAATGAGAAAATGGTCCTTTAAGCTTCTGGCTCTATATCTATGATCTATGAGTTAAATAAAATATATTTATTTTTACTGAAATAAGAAAATTTGTCAACACTTTTGCAAGACATTTAACCAATATTTATCAAACACCATGTACAACACACTGTACTAGGAACTGGGATGAAAAAACTTTCTGAAACTACTTCATTTCCCAAATCATTCTAGTTAATAGGAAGTCATACTCAAAAACAGACTACATTTATCTTATTAAATTTCTTTGCAAAGTACTCAAAACAACTTAAGATTTGTGGAATATAAAACATAACTATTGGACACTGAGAATTGACATTCAAAAAACTAATCATTTCTGATTCCATTAGACCCACATTTGTCTTTTTAGTGAAAATTAACATTCACATTAATGAACACAAAAAGTAAAAGCCATCATCAAAAAAACATTAAATACTAACACTATCGAATAAATAGCATCACATAGAATGTTAAATAGTTTCTAGCTTTTACTACCTTTTAAAGGAAAAGAGCAGACCTGGCCAAAACACTATTTTATAAATACAAAATAAACTATTAAAGATTATGTAGACATAACACTATTTTATAAATACAAAATAAACAACTAAAAACACATTAAGGATTATGTAGAACCATTAAAGTCAAGTGAATTTTAAATTATATATAATCTCTTAATAAAAGTGAAAGTTTAAAAGGTTCCTTTTCTGGGAGCTTTTTCCCATCCCCAAAATTAGAAATTTTCATGATAAAAACTGATGTATAGGAGACAACACCCAAAAATATCATACCTGAACTAAGGCATTGTTTTCTTCATTTCTTTGATACGGAATTGCACTTTTGTCCCTCTCCCATGAACATATATGATACTTAGTATTAAAGTCATTTGTGTCCCTGTCTTACCTTTTCTACTAGATGTAAGCTCCTTGTGGGAAAGAGAAGTGTCTTATTTGTCCCCAGTTGCCTTGTAAATTGTAGGTGGTTAATAAATATTTGCTGAATTGCAATGATCCTAACTTCTTTCTTAATCTCATTTTTGGATTGTCTCCCTAATGTCAAAAACAAAAACAAAAAACGATAGAAAAACCTGTGGCAGATAGCCATTTCCACGTTGGTGCAGTTTTTATTCTAATTGTTTGAAGTATGCCAAACAATGCTTTTGATAATGTTTACTTTACTCCAATAATTAAGGGGCCTAATACATCATTTATTGTAAATAACTGGAAAGAGCATTGGCTTTAAGGTCAAAGGACAAGTCTGAACCCCAACTAGGAAACTTATAACCTCCTTAAGCCTCAGTTTCTTTGCCTAATAATCATCAATCTGTCACTTGGCCTCTCATTGCCTCATTAGTAAAATGGATATAACCATTAATGTGTACAGAAAAGATATAGGTTAAACATGCATATTTTTCAAACTAAATAAGGACTGAAACCCAGATCTTGATTCCAAATCCAGTACAACTTAAATTACACTACACTTCCTCCTAGAGTCCAATTCATTAAAATGCAAAAAGCCTAACAAGATTAGGCTCAATTTATATTAACCTATTATTTTAAAATAATTAAATGTAAATTTCAAGATGGTTCAAGGGAGCACTTGGCTGCAATATGTAGCTGCAAATTATATTCTTATGTACTTTACTAAAAAAGGGCATTTTCCTTGAACAAGTACATTAAAAGTATATGACGTACAATAGTTTTACCTTCAAAAGAATTCCACGGTCTTTAAAATTCTTAAGGCTAAAAAGGAATGTCATTTGTAGTCTAGACAACTATCAAAAGTTCATCCATGCTAACACTGGCTTTCCAGTACTAGAAAAAATAGATAAAGGTTCACAAATTTTAAAGTTTTAATTTCATGTATGCCCTAACATTGAAAATAGGAAACATGGATTCTTCCAGTTTATATAATTTTAGCTGTCAAGTAATATTGTAGTAAAAGAATCTTCCTTTTTGATTACCTGCAGTGGAGTGTCAAAAAGAAGCATCAAACTTAGGGAAGTAAACTAGAGTACTGGAAAAAAAAAAAAAAATCCTGAGGCTTCAAATAGTAATTTGGAGATTCAATAGGTGGCACACTTTGCACTAAAGTTCTTATTGATTCCGTCCGGTCCAGGGTAAAGAACACAGTTGGGAGCTGTAAATCAATACCTCATAAACCTCTGGTTATGAGTCCCTTACGCTAGATGTATATAGAGCTATTTCAAAAGCAGTCAACTAATTCCTTTATCAGTAAATGGAGTATAGCTTTAGAGCTATATACCAAAATTAAACTTACGGGTTTTTGTTTTTCAGTTAAAAAGTGACCGGAACCAAAATGGTGGGGCCCAAACAATTTAGGTTATTTCACAACACCCGAGATAGGAAATCAGATTTTAAATTGTTTATCCAGTCCTATTAAGTCTATACTGCCTTCATACCTCTAAATTCTACATAATTAAAAAAAAAACCGTCATCCCTCAAATCAGCACCTAAACTCAAAAAAATGTTTTTAAAAAAACAAAATACCGGTGAAAGAAAATTATTCACCTTTTCCTAATAGCCTGATAGTATTTATTCCTCAAATTTGGCCCGGTACAATTTCTACGTCATCAAACAAAAAAAAAATGTGAAGGGGGGGTTGGTGAAAGCAGATTTCAGCATTCAAAAGGCAGAACTGCACACGTGTTCCTTACCCCAAAGCCTACTTGAACCCTGGAGGTTTAACACTCATTCCTAACAATGAAACTTTTCTGCTCCCCAGCTACCCTAAAGAATCAGAGCGCAGCAAACCTCCGCCCCCGCCTCGCCTTCCCCCACCTCCGCCAAGCCCAGCGACGAGCCCCAAGCCAGTCCAGCCGATTCCTTTGTGAAGAAGACGGCCGAGGAGTGGGGGAGAAGGGGACCCCCTTTTTCTTTTCCCTTCCTCCAACTAGAGAGGGAGGCCCAAGGCGGTCTAAGCAACTCGAGAATGGAAAGATCGGCAGGCAGGCGGGCGAGCGCTCCGAAGCCATTACCTTAACCCGGCCCCGAGCCGCGGGCCCAGAGATTAAGGCCGCCGTCTCCCCCACTCCCCGCGCCGTCCCCATTACGCCCAAGCTGGGTCTCCCACACGCCCATCTCACTCGGACGTTCTCCTGTGTAAGTGTCCGGCCTCGACAGAGCCGTCCCGGCTCCTCCGCAGGCGCGCGTGTTGGTGGGCCAGGAGGCAGAGGTTACAGGCCTGGGAAAGGGGCCTCACCTGCTGGACAGAGCTGGTCTCGGGCACCGCAAACTCCTCCTTCTCCTTCGGGGTCTTCACAGTGACTTTGATGATCTTAGGTTCACCGGCGGGGGTCGCGGTGCCGTCTACTGCGGCAGGGCCCGAGGGGCCGCTGCTCTCGCCGCTCTCAGCCATGGCGGCGGCGGTGACTCAGGCAAGGAGCGAGGCCTCGCTGCGGCGGCGGCGGCGGCTGCCGGGCCCGGAGGCTGAGGAGGGTGGGGGGAGGGGAGGGACGACGACTAAGGGGGGAGGGGGGAGCGGTAGGAAGCCCCCCCCGCGGGACGAAGCGCTATGGGGGCGCTGGCGCGGGCCCGGCCCTCAGCGGCTGCTGCTGCTGCTGCTGCCGCTGCTGCTGCTGCCGCGGCCACTGCTCGGTGCTCCGATCCCGCTCACACTCTCACTCGCTGCGCGACACCCGCCGCCGTCGCCGCCGCTTCCTCATCCCCCGCCCCCTCCCTCCCTCCCCTCCTCCTCCCCCTTCTCCCCCCTCCCCTCTGCCCTCGGCCGCGCGAGGCATGCTGGGAAACGAAGCCGGCGTCGCCGAGTCACTCTGGGTCGTCACAGGCTTTAGTTAACATCTTATTGCTGGCCTGTCTTCCCTTCCTGTCTCCCCTAAACTACAAGACACACTAAATCCTCCAACACTGGAGCTAAGAACTTTCTAGTAACTTCCCTGGGCACAGGGTGAGATCTGGGATTTCTTTTTGCGCGTGTCTATGTGCTGTTTTTCTTTAGATAAGCAATCATAAAAAAAAAAAATCCAGCCTCCGTAGCGTCGCATGGAGATGACGTCACAGGCCGGGGAAGTTACTAGAAAGGATACTCGTCCCAGTGGTAGGGGTAGGCTAATGTGCGCTTGCGCCTGAATTTTCCCAGAGGTTTTCCCTACCGGTATTTCTAACTTTGCACACTTCCACCTTACGCCTCCTCTTCTCCTACCCTTTTCTTTCTCCACCTAAAGCTGGGGATATCCGTTCCGCCGCTTTTTCACTTGTTCCCTATCGAAGAATCAGTTTCCCTATCTGCGACTTCACAAGAGGGACGCCGCTGTGGGGGTCCAGGGTGATGAGCAAACAAAGTGTCTAACACCCTCCCATCCCAATGTGGGAGAAAGGTTCCAAGGCGATTCTGGAGGAAGATGCCACGAAACGCCTGCTGTCCAATATTACGTAACCTCCCTGTCTTTCTGCCCTGATAGGACTTTTCTTATCCCTTCACCCCGGTTGGTCAAGCAGATCAGACCACTTGTGTTGAAAGAGTGCCCTCTGCGCGCCCCAGTTCATCAGCCTGAGTCTGCTGCGGCTTTATTCTTGCTGCTTCCACCGGTCGTACTGGTCTCCAAGATTAGTTTGGGACAGGAGGAGGTGCGGAATGACCCACCCTTTGGCCACCCTTTTAGATCAGTTTCAGGATACTGCTGTTTTTATTCTCTGGTTCTGTGGCGAGAAAGTTGTTGCTGCATTCAGCTTAACTAAGGTGCTGAAGATAGGGTTGATGTCCAAATGATCATTTAAGAGTGGATATTAAAATAGTCGAGCAAATTTATAATGGGATTTTTTTTTCCTTGGGAAACCATAATTGACATTTTAATAGCTTGACTTTTTTTTTACTATTTGCAAACCAAAAACAACTAACTTCCTCAATTTTAGAAGTTAATATGAAAATGCCATTCCAAAAACTTTTAAGTAAACAAAATAAGAAAAAACACTTAATATATAGCCCAAACATGCTCTATGTAACTCACCTTTCCACTGTAACTGAAGGTGGCTGCAAGTTATTGCATCTTACCATGAGAATGCTGTTAGAGCAATTCAGTAAAAATGTTGCAGAGTTCTTTTGGAATATGAGACTAACCAGTAATGAAAGAGGAGAACAATAACAGTGTGCTCAAAAGATATGAATTGCAGTTTAGTCTTACTAATTTAAACTTAAGTTTCTGTCTTCAAGTATTATGAGGATATCTGCTGATCAATAAGGTGTCTTTCTACTTGCAAGGCATTGAATCATCTTATTCATCTTTATATCTCAGTTCTATTCAATTGAGCTGTATTCAGCAAACACTAAGCTCTATACTGTGTGTGATACAGTGCAAAGAGCTAGGAATAATAAAAACAAAATTTAAACTGCCCATGCCTCTATATTTTTCCTTACATGATGCAAAATATATAGATAAATAAATGAAAGAGAATTTGAGAAGAACGAGTTCTGACGACTACAGTCATGAGGAAAGGCTTCCTTTAAACAGTGGTACCGGAGCTGGGTTAGAGAAAATAATAGGCAGAGGTGTGGAGGGGGTGTGCATTCCAGGCATGTAGGACACAATGAAAGCACAGAGGATTAGTGGGAACATTTAGTAGGCTAGCTTGGCTGGAGCTTTGTGAAAACTATAAAACGTCTGGAAAGATAGTATAACCCAGGCACGTCTGGGCATGTCCAGTTCATACAATGTGGAGGTGACCCAGGGGCCCCTGCAGCATATCTGTGTTGCTTCCCTTGGAGAGCTTTGGGTCTCCTACCATGGGAGTGTTCAGGTGCTTCTTTAAATCTGGTCACCTGAGCCATTAGCTTCTTTTCTTTGACTATGCTCTTTTCTGCCATTCTTTTCTGCTACTCTCCTTTTGGCAACTCTTGTTTGCTGCTCACAAGCCAATGAGTTGACATGGTGAGAAAGGAAGAACTCTCCACTTCTCCCTCCCTTTTATCCCTACTCTGAGAAAGGGAGGTTAAGATGGAGGGTGGGGAAGGTGTTTCTGTTCTGTATTGTTCTCAGTTTTATGTGCCAAGAGATCCTCATAGCACTCCACAAAGACTTCAAGCCATGGTGACATTAGAGCCAGGATCACATGCCAGATGGTGCAGTTCAAGATGCTATTGAAACATCTAGGTAGAGATGAACTCTACTTTCTACCTGCAATTGTATTTGGTTTCAGTTTCATGGAATATTCTCTGGTGTCACAAATGCACACACACAGACACACACACATACACCTATAGCTTCCTTTTGTGTGCATTGTCTTTCTCCATTGTATTATAAGGTCCTTAAAAACAGGCACTTGCCTTTCTTTTTCTCATTTGTATCCCCAATGATTAGTACAGTGCCTAGCATATTGGAGCCACTTAAGAAAAGTCTAGTGTATTGAACTGACTAACCCATCTAGCATAATAAAGTAGTTCAATGAGGAAAAAAAATCTTTTCATCAAAAATCTCTAATTAGTGTCTGATATCCAATGTTACAGGCAACTAACTTAAAACATATGGCCAAAAACCATTTACTTTATGTGGTCAAAGGATAAGAACACACTTCTTAAAAAAGAATAACAAGACTACCACTATATAAAAGATTGCTGTAAATCTCTAATAAGACATATATAAATTAAAACAAACTTATACTTTCCGTTCATCTAGCAAATTATCAAATGTTAGGGTAGGAAGATTTATTAACCCAACCTCATTCCATTTAAAGTAAATGGCAACTTTTTGTAATGGCTAGAAACTGGAAACTGAATGTATGCCCATCAATTGGAGAGTGGCTGAATAAATTATGGTATATGAATGTTATGGAATGTTATTATTCTTTAAGAAACGACCAGCAAGATGATTTCAGAGAGGTCTGGAGAGACTTGCATGAACTGATGCTGAGTGAAACGAGCAGAACCAGGAGATCATTATACAAGGCAACAACAATACTATATGATGATTAACTCTGATGGATATGGCTCTCTGCAACAAAGAAATGTCTCAAACCAGTTCCAATTGTTCAGTGAAGAAAGCCATATACACCCAGAGAGAGGGATGTGAAATGTGGACTACAACATAACATTTTCATGCTCTTTATTGATGTTTGCTTACAGTGTGTTTTCTTTCTCTGATTTTTTTTCTTGTAGATAGGATTTTTCTTGCACAACAACTTGTCAAGTATTTTATCATTAACATGTAATGGACTTCCTGCCATCTAGGGGAGGGGTGGGGACTGGGGGTAAAATTTGGAACGGAAAGCTTTGTAAAGATCAATACTGAGAAACTACCCATACATATGTTATACAAATAAAAAGCTTTAATAAAACAAAATAAAATAAATGGCAAAAAGTCCAATCAAGTTGTCATAGACCTCTAAACTGAAATGAGGCTGCACAAGAATTGTTATTTGGATAAGCTGAAGAATCTTGGTCACACTCTAAAGGCTGTCTACATATTATCAAGCTAGTTAAGAACAGATAAATTCTGAAGCTTAAAGCAAACATATTTAGTTAAACCCCATTGAAAAGAACTTATAAAGAGAACAGAGTCTTGCCTCCAGTTTTAACCTGAGCATCCCCCCAGAATTTGACCAGAGGAGTACCTTATGAGCTGCATCTGCATCAGGAACCTAAGATAGATGCTTGAGGATTTACCATGCTTAGGGGAACTTCTTGAGGACTCTAGAGAAGGGAGAAAAGAACACGTAGCAACCAATTACTGAGTTAGCCTTTGCCATATATGCTTTCTGAGCTTGACCTCACTTTATCCTGGACTCTATGTACTTGTGGGACTTTCAGGGAGATGCTTGTGCCAACTATTTTTAGTGTATCACCTTAGAAAATAACCCCTTCCTAAATGCTACTTCAGACTGACTGATTCTCGACTGGTAATTGAAGGGTGAAGCACACATTAAGTGAGGGGCTAGATATTAGAGAAGAATTCTTGATTCCTCAGGTATAGAGACACCAGGTAGAGTTGAACACTTGCTTTGGGACTTGAAATTCATCTGTAAAAGTGAAAGTTGGAATGAGGATCCATAGACCATAGAAGAAAGATATGAATAGTCAGTGATAGAGCTATGGAATTACAAAGTTACCAGTGCACTATTTGGCAGAGCTATGAATTTGTCCAGTCATTAACATTTCCTAATAAGATTGCTTAGATACAATAAATATGGTATAATGGATAGAATGCTGGCCTTGGAATCAGGAAGACCTCAAATCCTTACTAGTTGTGTGGCTGTGGACAAATAATTTTAACTCTATGGATCTCAATTCCCTCAGATCTAAAACAAGAGGGTTGAACTCTAAAGTCCCTTTCAGTTTTAAATTTTTGATCCTAAAATCCTACTGTTCTGTAAGAAATAATAAATATGTTAGGCATGGAAGACTTATTTGAACTAACATGAAGCTGAACCAGCAAAACAATATGCATAATGACCACAACAATGTAAATGGAAAAAAATGGCAAAAATTAAAACCATGATGTATTTTTATAATAAAGTTTAAGACCAAACATGAGATGTAATAATGCGTCTTCTTTTTTTTTTTTTTACACAGCAGTGAGGATTGTAGAACAATTCATATATTACCATGTTAATTAATTAGTACTGCTATTGTTTGGGTTTTTTTGTCCTCTTTTTCAGTACTAGAAAGGGTGGCCAGAAAATGGTATCTTTTAAAGAGATCAGGAAAATGGGAAGGATTAGAGAAAATAGTCTAAGATGAAGGATGAAATAATACAAGTATCAAAAGTATAAAATGGAAGAGGAGGAGAGGAAAAAAGGTGGTTAGAGACTAGAATTGAGAAAAGAGCTACTGGAGGAGAAGGGGGCTTTCACGTCAGCAGATAGAAACTCAGATTCACTGAGTAGTGGGATTTTGCTATCCATGGGGCAAGTTTCCCTAGATATCTATTGGAGCTCCTACTTTCCAGGTTCTCCTTATCACAGGGTGGGACCAACTTTTTCTCTTTGAGTAGGTTATTGAGGCAGGGGAAGAAAAGATCAATCAACTAGACATTATAAATAACTGGTAATCAAGTCCTCAGGGAACTAACCATTTTTAACTTTATTCCAAGATGACAGAAGATAATACTTGTGCAGAAGATAGCCTGAACATAGACCCATATGTGTAACATGTTCCTTTTGGACCTCATATCTTTGTATCCTGGTATCTGAGTATCGTAGGATTACAGAAGGTGTTTTTCTCAGGCAGTTTGGGGAAGGAAAAGTAAATACCATTTGGACACATAACAGTAGAATAGTAGATTTCAAGGTGAGGAGGCTTTCAAATTCAGTCCTAGAGAGGGCTGGTCCAGAGATGGTGAAGGAAGGAAAGGTTTGAGAGGAGGGGGTAACCTTGTCAGTGGCAGGCTGCCTAGTCTGGCCCTTGGGAGGAAAAATAAAACCTGTTTTCTCTTGGACTGTCCTGGAAAGCACCAGGTAGAGTAGATTCTAATACTCTTATAATTTGTTGTCATGTAGCTGGCCCTCATGTGCTCGATCTCTCAAGGATCATCTAGGCCAGTCTTCTCAGATGATGGCAGCAAGGTGGACCAATGGCAGAAAACTGGTCTTGGAATCCGGAAAACTGCTCTTCATGAATTCAAATCTGGCCTTTTTGACCCTGGACAAGTCAATCCTGTTTACCTAAATTCCTCATCTGTAAACCTCAAATATGCTCACAAAGAGACAGACATAACTGAACAACAACAACATGAAAAAACTGAGTAGTGTTCCTTGATAACAGAGGCTGAGGTGAAGATGGTGGCATCTTCATAGCTGGCTTAGCAATAAATTCTGCAGTAATAAGACCTTTGAATTCAGTCCTGGAGTTTCTTAGTGTCCCAAGCTCCCTCATGTGCTCCCTAAGGATGACTCAATTTGCCTTCAGTATGTTTGATAGAAAAATTTTAATGTAATTTACAAAGAATAAATTTAAAGAATCAATTCCAAAATAAAAGCAGATGTTCCATATTTAACTCCAAGCATAGAGTATATATTTCTTTTCCTGAGCTATCCATACCTGCTGAAGGCAGCTGAATATTATGTCCTGAAGTCAGAATCACTATAGCAATAACATAAAAATACTGCAGAGCCCCTCTGAATATGAGAATAAATGATAGGAAAACAAAAAAAAAATGATAGCAATATGTTGGAAAGAATAAACTGGGATTTGCTCTCCTATTGATTTAAGCTAAGTTTCTGCCTCATCAGAGGCCCATTACTATGAAGAAATCAATTTATCAATATTTATTGAATGCCTTTCTACATTCAAGGCACTAAATCATGTTTTATTGATCTTGGTGTGTTTCTTAATGCCAGGCATAGTGCTCTGCACAGACTACGTACTCAATAAATGTTTGTTGAATTGAAATGTAATAAAGTTGGAAAGCTACAGGAATTAGTTTGGGATTTCTGCAAATACAGATCAATAAATCTCCAATATAAATATGGAAAATATTTGGGCTATATCATCTTATAGCATCCCTTTCCAACAGTCACTGGCTACAGGTATTTGACTGAAACAGCTATCAAAATATGTACTATGGCAATCATCTAGACTTTGAATCAAACAAAAAGCACAAACTAGGGACTGATCACTTTTCATTAGTCTACTATTTGTCTAATTCACTTTAAAGCAAAACAAAAATATAAAATCAGAATATAGTAATGATAGCAGCCATGTTTGTTACCACTGTATTTCTAGAGTTTCAAACATATTATAGAATCACAGAGCTAGAGGGAACCTTAAAGATCTCTATCCCTGCTCTGCAAGTATAGAAATTAAAAGTCCAAGGGTGTTAAATAATTTGCCCAAGATAACACATGTTGCAAAACTAGACTAGAGCCCCCACATGTGCAAAAATGTTTGTGGCAGCCCTTTTTGTAGTGGCTAAAAACTGGAAACTGAATGGATGCCCATCAATTGGAGAATGGCTGAATAAATTATGGTATATGAATGTTATGGAATATTGTTGTTCTGTAAAAAATGAACAGGAGGATTTCAGACAGGCCTGGAGAGACTTGCATGAACTGATGCTGAGTGAAATGAGCAGAACCAGGAGATCATCAGACACAGCAACAACAAGACTATATGATGATCAATTCTGATGGACATGGTTCTCTTCAACAATGAAATGTTTCAAACCAGTTCTTATTGTTCAGTGATGAAGAAAGCCATATACACCCAGAGAGAGGCCTATGGGATCTGAGTGTGGACCACAACATAGCATTTTGACCCTCTCTGTTGATGTTTGCTTGCATTTTGTTTTTTCTCAGGTTTTTTTTTTTCTTGTAGATCCGATTTTTCTTGTATAGCAAGATAACTATATAAATATGTATACATATATTCGATTTGTCATATATTTTAACATAATTAACATGTATTAGACTACCTGCCATCTAGGGGATAGTATGGGGGTAAGGAGGGAAAAATTTGAAACAGAAGGCTTTGCAAGGGTCAATATTGAAAAATTACCCATGCATATGTTTTGCAAATAAAAAGCTTGAATGAAAATTAAAAATTTTTTAAAAAACTAGACTAGAACCAAGATTTTCTGAACACCTGCATATCAAACTAAATTTTTTTTCTACATTACTACTTTCTTTTATTAAGCATTGTGAATACAGAAGAAATTCTGTACCATTGCCAACTCAAAATACAGGGACCACAAACACAGTAACAAATCAGAGTTAATCTAAGGATTCGTGTTTTGTTTTGTTTTTTCTTTACAGCTGTTTTCCCTATCATTCTCTTGAAAAAATGCATTAAATTTAAATTTTTTCTAATCTTCTCTTTCTGGTTTTCAATTTATAAAAAAAAGTCAATAGTGCAGCTTGCAAAGCTTTTGTGAGGTTAGAAATATGTCTAAAGGGCCATAAAGAAGAAGGTGCTATTGCATATACATATCCAAAACAAGGCCATTTTAATTCAACTCAGTGAGCATTTATTATTCATCTACCATATTACAAATAAGATCCCTTGCACAGCACAGTAACAAGAAGCTGTACTATCTTTTCAAAAGCTCATCTAGTTCATGGTTCTGCCATTCATCTTTCCAAAGGACAATTACTTTAGCAATCTTCTAGAAATAAGAGTCTATACTTCTAGGAACACTGGACAAATACAAACTAATTATGCTATTTCTAAAGTTGATGAAGTGAAAAGTATTCTTTTAGAATTTTATAACATGGTAAATTAAGAATTGGGAACAATGTATATATTATAGTATTTGTCTAAAGAACATGCTATTCTACAGGAGACAGAAAATATCAACTTGAACACAGGGTTTTTTCATCTGCACTGCAGCTGATTTCATCCTTGTGTTGTCTTTCTTAATTAGAATGAGTTCCCTGTGAACTAGAGCTTTCTTCTATTTGTCTCCTCAGCCTTTAGCATAGTCCCTAACACTTAGGAAGCACTTAATACTCTCTTCATTCAGTCTTTCATTCATTCATTTATGAATGGGGGAAAGGGGTAAGGGGTGAGAGAAGCACTGGTCTGGCCATTCCATTCCAATAACTTCATATTTACCTCATAAATAATTACAAAATCATCTGTTGGGATTCAAAGCCCTTTATCACCTGCTGCACTTCCATCCCTCTCAGATTCCCAGTCTCCTTACATCTTATTCTTTTCTAAGTACATCCAGATCTAGTGAGAAAGACCTTCCAGTTAGCCATTTTGTTTTAGGATTATCTTAGTATGCTGGTAGAATTGTTGCAGTTCATATTAAGTCAACTTTTTAAAACTTTTAAAATTAGTGCTCTATGGCCTAGCATTCCTCAACTTTTCCCTCTTAAGATTCTAGCAAATCCTTGATTTCATCTCTAATTTCATCTAACCTAAGATATGGGATACAATTTTTTCTACTTGAAGCTGAGAGTGCCATTAACAAAAAAAAAGTGTGAAATCCTTGCCTATGTAGTACAAGTGGACTGACCTTTGGATTTGGTCCTTAGAGCATTCATAGCTATCTGCTGCATAGTTCCAATCCAAGTTTAAGCTAGATCTGCTTCTTGCCCATGATGAATCTGGCATTTGTACTGTGTGATGACTGAACGATTTCCCAATTGACAGGTGAACCAGAACACAGGTGCATACAAAAGGGGTAACCTTCCAACTGTCCTGCTTGCCCTTTTTAACTTTGAATTAAAGTGGAAAAGCTGCTTCAGGCTGCCTCCCAAAGAACCAAGTGAGTCACCTGCTCCCCATTTGGCTTTCGTGGCTGTGAGCACATACCCATCTCTATCTCTTTGTGTTTTCTTATCCTGGGCAAGTATGTATTCTGGATTGGAAGTATCTAAGTAAGCTTATGAATTCAGGAGATCCAGATGTTTCTATCACTAGCTGGAGCTAAATATCAGCAAAAGCAGTGTCTTACCAATTTGGAGAAGCCTAAACAGTGGAGCGGCACTGGGAACAAATAAATACAGAGCAATAGTCACCTGAGGAGCCCCGATTTATGGCTTTGTGGCCTTTGTGGCAGAGAGAAGTGTTGGCCATGGACTATAAAGTCAACCCCCTGACCCCAGCAGAGAGCTACATTATCATACTCTATCTCTTCATCCATATCCGAATAGTCTTATCACACACCACTGGCAAGTAAAGATCAATCAGAAAAACAACAATAGTAGTTTATTTTTATTTAATACTTTAAGGTATAGAGAGGGCCTTAATTTTATATTTGATTCTCACAACATCCTATGAGGGAAGCAATGAAGGTATTATTGTCCCAGTTTTGCAAAAGAGGAAACTTTCAGATCATGTGACCAACAAGATGAAAACTAAACATTTCTTCCCAACCTCATGACCTCTCTAAAACAGGAATCATATGCAAGAGACAAAGCAATTTCTTCTGTCTCCATGACCCAGGACAACGAAAACCCTAATAATTCAGTTAATGAACAGCAAAGAAGGCTTAATCCCTAATTCCTAATAAACTCATTCAAAAACACCTTCTCCCCAACTGTCCACCATATTCCAGCAGGGCTGCATAATCCAACCCCACACACTTACAATAAAATGAAACTCTGCTCTCTCAGTGCCAAGAAAAACCAAACCAAAAGATTGAAGCTTGTCCTGAAGTGCAAAGGAGCTCAGCCAGACAACTAAGGAACAGAAAAAAAACACTAGGACTGTACACATGACTATGGCTGTAAAGAACTCTAATAAGCCTGAAAGAGAAAAACAAACAGTTCTGCCCTCCCAGAAATCATTTAAGGAAGAGAATGAGACTAATGAAACATGAATTGCCTAGTATGGGATTTATCCCCCAAGGAAACTGTCATCGAAGGAAAGGAGTAAAAAAGTGAAGAGTAGAAGAATATAAGGGGAAAAGACAATTTATCAAAAATCTCGGGAGATAGAAAGCTCAGTTAAAGACTTTGAATGTGAGCAGAAACTACGTTGTGCTAAAAGGAACCATAGCCAACCCACAAGTATCAATATTTAACTTATATGCTTCAAATGCCTTAGCATCTAAATTCATAAAGGAAACATTAACTGAACTATAAGACATAGGAGTAATACAAGTTGGCAGGATATTTCAATATCCTTTCAGCTGTAGATAAAGCTCACAGAAAAATAAAGAGAAAATATAGGATTAAACAAAAATCTTGGAGAAGATAAATCTAAAAGACATGTCTTTTAAATTGGAACCCTTAAGAATAAATGTATTTCTCATTCCCACTTGAAACCTTTACAAAAACTGACATGTATCAGGACACAGAGATATTGCAAACAAATATAAAAAAGCAGAAATAGTAAATTCATCCTATATGGATCATAAGGCAATAAAAATTAGTTCAAAGAGCATAAATAAATGACACATCCAAATGGAGACTTAACAATGAAATCTTAACTAATGAGTGAATCAAAGAATAAATCATAGAAACAATAATTGTGTGAAAGAAAATGAAAATGGCAAACAGCAAAAAAAGCAAAATTTCTAGGATATAGCAAAAGCTATCCTCAGATTGGAGTTTAGGGGTGTGTGTGTGTGTGTGTATGTGTGTGTGTGTGTGTGTGTGTGTGTGTAAATAACATTCTTAAAAATATAAATTCTTTTTTTTTTTCTGAGGCAATTGGTGTTAAGTAGTTTGCCCAGGGTCACACACAGCTAGGAAGTGTTGTGTTAAGTGTCTGAGGTTAGATTTGAACTCAGGTCCTCCTGACTTCAGGGCTGCTGTTCTATCCACTGCACCACCTAGCTGCCCCAAAATATAAATTTTTTTAAAAAGAATTAATGAACTGAATATACATTTTAAAATTAGCCAATTAATAGACAAACTTAAAATAAGCAAAAAAGAAAAAATATTAAAAATTAGAGGAGAAATAGATAAGCTGGCAACCAAAAAAAAACCATTGGAACAATAAACCAGACTAACTGATTTTTAAAAATGATTTTAAAAAATCATAACTTGATAAATTTTTAACCAATATAATGAAAAAAATAAGAGGGCAAAAAAAATCAATTCAATCAAATAGCAAAAATGTAATAAATCACAAAAAAAACAGATAAGAAAACTGAGGTTCAAAGAAATAAAGTTTCATAGCTAGTAAGTAGTAAAACTAAATCTGATCATGAGCCAAATCCAGTGCCCCCTTCTGCTTCATAGTTGTCTTCTATTCACAAGGTAAAAAATCTCAGAAATAATATAAGTAAATAGGAGAAGTCATTTATTTTATACTTTACTTTCTTCTTTTTAATCCATTATTGCATTAAGCTAAATCAATTTGGTTTTTTTGGGGTTTTTTTTTTTTTTTGGTTTTTTTTTTTTTATTAAAGCTTTTCATTTGTATAACATATGTATGGGTAGTTCCCCAACATTGATCTTTACAAAGCTTTCCATTACAAATTTTACTCCCAGTCTCCTCCCCTCCCCTAGATGGCAGGAAGTCTACTACATGCTAATAATGTTGAAATGCTTGAGAAGTTATGCAAAAAAAAATCCTATCTACAAGAAAAAAAAAAAAAGAATCCGAGAAAGGCAACACATTGCAAACAAATGTCAATAGAGATCATGAAAATGTTACGTTGTGGTCCATATTTCATTTCCCTCTCTCTGGGTGTATATGGTTTTCTTCAGTGAACAATTGGAACTGGTTTGAGACAATTCTTTGTTGCAGAGAGCCATGTCCATTAGAATTGATCATCATGTAATACTGTTGTTGCTGTGTATGATGATCTCCTGGTTCTGCTCGTTTCACTCAGCATCAGTTCATGCAAGTCTCTCCAGGCCTCTCTGAAATCGTCCTGCTGGTCGTTTCTTACAGAGCAATAATATTCCATAACATTCATATACCATAATTTATTCAGCCACTCTCCAATTGATGGGCATCCCTTCAGTTTCCAGTTTCTAGCCACCACAAAAAGGGCCGCCACAAACATTCTGGCACATGTGGGGCCCTTTCCCTCCTCTAAGATCTCTTTGGGGTATAGGCCCAGTAGAAACACTGCTGGGTCAAAGGGTATGTACAGTTTGACAACTTTTTGGGCATAGTTCCAAATTGCTCTCCAGAATGGTTGGATCCGTTCACAGTCCCACCAACAATGTATTAGTGTCCCAGCCCTCCCATATCCCCTCCAACATTCATCGTTATCTTTTCCTGTCATTTTAGCCAATCTGACAGGGGTGTAGTGGTATCTCAGAGTTGTCTTAATTTGCATTTCTCTGATCAATAGTGATTTGGAGCAACTTTTCATATGACTAGAGATGGTTTTAATTTCATCATCTGAAAATTGTATGTTCATATCCCTTGACCACTTATCTATTGAAGAGTGGCTTGAATTCTTATATATGTGAGACAATTCTCTATAAATTTTAGAAATGAGGCCTTTATCAGAACCATTAAATGTAAAGATGATTTCCCAATTTGATGCTTCCCTCCTAATCTTGTCTGCATTTGTTTTGTTTGTACAGAAACTTTTTAACTTAAGATAATCAGAATTATCCATCTGGTGTTCAATTAGGAGTTCCAAGTCTTCTTTGGACATAAATTTATTCCATCTCCACAGGTCTGAGAGATAAATTATATTACGTTCCTCTAACTTGCTTACAAAGTCCCTCTTTATATCTAGATCATGAACCCATTTAGATCTTATCTTGGTATGTGGTGTTAGGTATGGGTCAAGCCCTAATTTCTTCCACACTAGTTTCCAATTTTCCCAGCAGTTTTTGCCAAATAGTGAGTATTTATCCCAAAAGCTGGGGAGCTAAATCAATTTGTAAATTAATTATATGTAATAGAACACTTAGACAAAATTTTTTTCCAGTTTGGACCTGTAACCTTATGGGTATAGGGAGTTTTAGATAAGCCAAGTCCTTCTACAAATGCATCTCTATAACTGTTCTGCAAATTATCTGAAGCATCAGGGAGAGATCACATGACTTAACCAGTTTGTGTCAGAGGTGAGACTTGAACCCAAATTTTCCTGACTCTAAGGCTGGCCCTCATATCTACTATATTATCCTACTTCTCTCTTGCTTATTGTTATATGGCAACTCTGTGGTTTATTATAAATGGCTTTGGATATAGGAAGAGTCAACAGTCAAGTACTTCCAAAATATTAGCATTACTTAGAGAAAAAAACCAATAACAACAACCTGGTGTTTGACTACCAACACTGATATTTGTACTGTATTTCATAACAATGACAGCTTCACTTCATATAATAGTGCAGTATGACTCCTGTGTTGTGAACCTGAGGGATTTGAGAGAATTGTGTTCTCTATAGCCCAGCTTCTTAAACTGTGGTTCATAATCCCATCTTGTAACTTAATATGGAGGTCACAAAATTATGACATTATGTCAGTGTTTCATTTGTATACCTATCTTACATATAACTATATCTGAGGTCATACAAAAATTTCTTAGGAGAAATGGGGTCACAAGTGGAAAAAGTTTAAGAAGTCCTGCTCTACTCATTATCTTTTCCCCTAAACCCTCCCCATCTCCTATCTTCTATAATAAGGAAGAATATAGAAGATGGGGAGGGTTTAGGGGAAAGGATAATGAGTTCTGTTTTGAAAATGTTGAATTAAAGATGTCTACTGAACAACCAGTTTGAGATGTCATATTAAGACAGTTGGAAATGTGACATTGGAGGTCAGCGGAGAAATGAGGGAGGGATAGAAGATTTGAAAATTATCAGCTGGGAGGTGATGAGATCAACAGGTGAAAAAATATAGGGAAAGAAGAGAAGAGGGTCCAGGACAGAATCCTGTGGGATACCTATGATTAGGTGACATGATCTGGATGAAAATCCATCAAAGGCAAGTGAGAGGAAGTTTCCTGGTGTATCATGATAGAAATGCCATCCATTCAGTCCAATACCAAGATATTTGTGATGGAGAGAGCCAGAGAAAAGACTGTGGGAATTGAATGTGGATCACAACATAGTATTTTCACCTTTGTTGTTGTTTGCTTGTTTTTTCCCTCATTTTTTTTTCCTTTTTGATCTGATTTTTCTTCTGCAGCATGATAAATGTGGAAGTATATATCAAAGAATTGCACCTGTTTAACATATATTTGGGCCATCTTGGGCAGGGAGTAGGGGAAAGGGAGGGAGAAAAATTTGGAACACAAGGTTTTGCAAGAGTGAATGTTGAAAACTATCTTTGCTGACCTAGAAAAAATAACAATAAAATTCATCTGGGAAAACAAAAGGTCAAGAATTTCAAGGGAATTAATGAAAAAAAAAAAAAAAAAGCAAATGAGGGTGGCCTAGCTGTACCAGATCTAAAACTATATTATAAAGCAGTGGTCATCAAAAGCATTTGGTACTGGCTAAGAAACAGAGTAGTGGATCAGTGGAATAGGTTAGATTCACAGGACAAAATACTCAATGACAATAGTAATCTAGTGTTTGATAAGCCCAAAGACCCTAGCTTTTGGGATAAAAACTCACCTATTTGACAAAAACTGCTGGGAAAATTGGAAACTAGTATGGAAGAAACTAGGCACTGGCCCACACCTAACACCATACACTAAAATAAGGTCAAAATGGATTCATGATCTAAACATAAAGAATGATATTATAAACAAATTAGAACAATGTAGAATGGTTTACCTTTCAGACCTGTAGAGGAGGAAGGAATTTGTGACCAAAGAAGAACTAGAGATCATCATTAATCACAAATAGATAATTTTGACTATATCAAGTTAAAAAGGTTTTGTACAAACAAAATGAATGCATACAAGATTAGAAGGGAAGCAATAAACTGGGAAAACATTTTTACATTCAAAGATTCTGATAAAGGCCTCATTTCTAAAATATATAGAGAATTGACTCAAATATATAAGAATTCAAGCCATTCTCCAATGGATAAATGGTCAAAAGATATGAACAGACAATTTTCAGACGAAGAAATTGAAACTATTTCCAGTCACATGAAAAGGTGCTCCAAGTCACTATTGATCAGAGAAATGCAAATTAAGACAACTCTGAGATACCACTACACACCTGTCAGATTGGCTAAAATGACAGGAAACGATAATGATAACTGTTGGAGGGGATGTGGGAAAACTGGGACACTGATACATTGTTGGTGGAACTGTGAACGGATCCAACCATTCTGGAGAGCACTTTGGAGCTATGCTCAAAAAGTTATCAAACTGTGCATACCATTTGACCCAACAGTATTTCTACTGGAGCTATATCCCAAAGAGATCTTAAAGGAGGGAAAGGAACCCACATGTGCAAAAATGTTTGTGGCAGCCCTTTCTGTAGTGGCAAGAAACTGGAAACTGAAAGGATGCCCATCAACTGGAGATGGCTGAATGAATTATGGTATATGAATGTTATGGAGTATTATTGTTCTGTAAGAAATGATCAGGAGGACGATTTCAGAGAGGCCTGGAGAGACTTGCATGAACTGATGCTGAGTGAAATCAGCAGAACCAGGAGAACATTATACACAGCAACAAGACTATATGATGATCAATTCTGATGGACATGGTTCTTTTCAACAATGATGTGATTCAAACCAGATCCTATTGTTTAGTGATGAAGACAGTCATATACATCCAGAGAGAGGCCTGTGGGAACTGAGTGTGGACCACAACACAGCATTTTAATGCTTTCTGTGAATATTTCCTTGCATTTTGTTTTCCTTCTTAGGTTTTTTTTTTTCTCCTCTCTTTCTAGATCTGATTTTTCTTGTACAGTAAGATAACTATAGATATGTATACATATATTGGATATGTCATATAATTTAACATATTTAGCTTGTATTAGATTACCTGTCATCTAGGGGTGGGGGTGGGAGAAAGGAGGGGAAAAGCTTGAAACAAAAAAAAAATTTGCAAAGGTTAATGTAGAAAAATCTGTAAATAAAAAGCTTTTAATAAAAAAAAAGAAAAAAAGAAAACTATCTTTGCATATATTTTGAAAATAAAAAAACTATTATTTTTAAAAAAAAAAAAAAGAAAATGCTATCCACATCCAGAAAAAGAATTGATGAAATCTGAATGCAGATTTGAAGCATATTATTTTCACTTTTTTAAAATATTTTTTTTGCGAACTAATTTTTTTTGCAATCTGTT
Organism: Myrmecobius fasciatus; assembly: GCA_023553655.1. Classification (NCBI taxonomy): domain Eukaryota; kingdom Metazoa; phylum Chordata; class Mammalia; order Dasyuromorphia; family Myrmecobiidae; genus Myrmecobius; species Myrmecobius fasciatus. The sequence goes on from JAJPUD010000002.1 coordinate 312,146, forward strand.
TCTTCTTTCACAACATGATTAATATGATCTGATAAAGAGGAAAAGAACCAGAGAGTTAGTATTCCAAAAACCAAGAGAGAAGAGAAATCAAGGAGAAGAGGGTGATTAATAGTGTCAAAAGCTTTAGAGAGGTCAAGAAAAATGAGGACTGAAAATAGGCCATTTGATTTGGCAATGAGATTACTGGTAACTTTGGAAAGAATAGTATTGGCAAAATGATGTCAGAAGATGTGTTGTAAAAGGTTAAGAAGTGAATTAGAGGAGAAAATATGAAGTACTTATTGTAGAAAGCCATTGCAAGATGTCTGGCCACAAAGAGTAAAGGAGACATATAGGACAATAGGTAACAGGAAAGGAAGGAGCAGAGGTTTTTGAGGATGGGGACATAGACATGTTTGTTGACAGGAGAAAAAAAGCCAATAAGAAAAAGAAAGAATCACTTTTTTTTTTCCTTTTCGATCTAATTTTTCTTGTGCAGCATGACAAATGTAGAAATATGTTTAGAAGAATTGCACATATTTAATCTGTATTGGATTAGTTGCTATCTAGGGAAGGGAATGAGGGAAAGGGAGAAAGAAAATTTTGGAACACAGGGTTTTATTGAGTGGATGTTGAAAATTATTTTTGCATGTATTTTGAAAATAAAAATTATTAATTTTTCTTAAAAAGAGGGAGACTGAAAATAAACAATAGTGTATTTCATTCAGCAGTGCCACTACTGGTTTTATATCCAAAAGAAACCATAAAAAAGGGAAAAGGTATGCAAAAATATTTGTAGCAGCTCTTTTTGTGGTGAAAAAGAATTGGAAAATGAGTAGATGCCCATCAATTGGGGAATGGCTGAACAAGTTATGAAATATAAAAGTAATAGGATATTATTATTCTATAAAAAAATAATAATTTTATAAAGGCCTGGAAAGATTTACATGAAATTTACATGAATTTAGCTGAGTGAAACAAGCAGAACCAGGAAAACATTGTATACAACAGTAAGAATGTGCAATGAGGGCACCTAGGTGGCACAGTAGATACCAGCCCTGAAGGTACTCTTGAAGTCTTGACTTCAGATCTGGCCTCAGACACTTAACATTTCCTAGCTGTGTGACCCTGGGCAAGTCACTTGATCCCAATTTCCTCAGCAAAGAGCAAAATAAATAAATAAAAGAATGTGCAGTGATCGACTTTAATAGACTTGTTTCTTCTCAGCAATTCAGTGATCCTAGGCAATCCCAATAAACTGGGTTTAAAACACCATCCACATCCAGAAAAAGAACTATGGAGACTGAATATAAATCAACACATGCTATGCTCACTTTTTTTTCTTCTGTTTTTTTTCCTTTTGTTCTAATTTTTCTCTCCCAACATGATTCATATGGAAATATGTAAAAAATGAATGTACATGTATAACAAAAAAAAAACTGTTGTACATGTAACTGGAAAAAATTAAAAAAAAAACAATAGTGTTAAGGATGATAGAGGAGGCAATCTGATGGAAGAAACAGGATGAAATGGAATAGCTTTTGCTGATGGAGAAGTGAACCTTTCTAAGGGGTAAGGGCACTTTTTCATGTTAGATAGGTGAAGGGAGAAAGAGAAACAGAAGGCATCTGAATGTTCAGAGATGAGAAAGGGAAGAAGAGAAAGCTCATAGCAAATGCCCTCAATTTTTTCTATAAATAAAAGGCAAAGTTCTCAGCTGAAAGGTTGAGGGAGGAGGAGCAATGGGGAGAGCTGATGAAGGATGAAAAGATTTGGAATAGCTGCTGTAGAAAGTGGGATAGTAAGTTAATAAAGAGAGGTATTAAAGGCTTGCCTAACCAAAGTGATGGCCCAGTTAAGGTTATGTAAAATAAATTTGTAGAGGACTTAGAGCAATTGCATGGTTTTCTTCACCTAAATTCAATAGCATATGTATAGGAGTAAAAGCTGATGGTAGATGTGAAGTGGATGGTGGGAGTCATACAAAATTAAGGAGTGGCAGTGAACAAGTGATAAGATAATAAAGGGGTCAGGGACTTAAGAGAAGAGTTAAACTGATTTAACAAAGTTAAGATGAGAAAAAGAGAAGAAATGGACTAAAGGAAATGACCTAAAAGAGAATTAAGTTAAGTAATTAGAGGTCAAGGTGAAGATGAAGAATGGGATTTGGTAAGGAAAGGCAGGGGAAGAATTGGAAAGTGAATTGATTATGGTCAGATAAGGGAATTTCAGAATTCTTGAACATGGAGGTGGTGTACTTGTGGGTGATACTCAAGGACATGACTCTCTTTGTATGTGACTGAAGTAGAGTGAAAGGAAAATAGAACGATGAGGAACTGAGTGATTAAGGTATGTGAGGGGGAACCAATACATCTATATAAAAGTACATAGTATAAAAGCAGAAGCTGGGAAAGAGAAAAATTGTGAACCAGGTACTAAACTCATTGAGGAAGAGAAATGATCTGAAGGTCTATAAACAATAGCTACCAGAGGTGTCTGCTCATTACCTGTTTAAAAAAAAATTAAATAGAGGCTTACTATATTATATAATAAATATAAATGACTAGACTTAAGCATTGGCAAGTACCTAGTTCAGTTGTCTACACCAAAGTTTCCTAAATTGTGTTTGAGATTCCATATAAGATAACTGAATGTGGGGATCACAAAATTATGATTTATTATCATTAAATGTTTGATTTGTGTATATATACATACATACACATATACACACACACACACACACACACATATATATATAATATACCCAGGGTCATATAAAAAATTTCTCGGGTGAAAAGGGGTCATTAGTGGAAAACATTTAAGAAGCCCTAGTCTACACCATCTTTCTTTCTGGTTATACTGGGCTTATTAACACTAATTAGTTAATGACCTCAAAGACCTGGTTTTGGAGGTAGATGGGGAAATTACAGAAAATTTAAATTAGAATTTCATGACTGTTGTCACCTTAAGAGAAATTAACATGAGTCCTAAACATCAGATATTTATCTCAGCTATATTCCAATGATATATTATATGAGCATCACCAACATCCTCAGAAAGGTAAGAATCATATAACAAGTAGCATCAATTTTTTTTTTAAAATCTATACAAATTTAGAGTTTTAAGGGAATTGTGGGAAGATGGCAGAATAAGGCAGGAAATCAGTTGAGTTCCCAAATTCCTTCATAAATAACCTGAAATAATGCCTCAAAGTATTTAGAGCAGCAGAAATAATTAAATCTTCAAGATAAGAATTCACTGTTTGGTTAAAAAATAAAAAAAAATAAAAAATGATATTAGGAAAAGTAGAAAGCAGTCTAGCAGAACTGGATAGAGACCAATATCATTTATTATAAGGTCAAAATGGATATATGACCTAGACATAAAGGGAGATAGCATAAGTATTTAAAGTAATTTTTATTTTATTTTATTTTCAATAATATTTTATTTTCCAAATACATGTAAAGATAGCTTTCAATATTCATTTTTTGTAAGACATTGTGTTCCAGATTTTTCTCCCTCCCCTACTTTCCTCCACTCTCCCCAAGATAGCAAGAAACCTAATATAGATTATACATGTGCAATTCTTTTAAATATATTTTCATATTTGTCATGTTGTGAAAGAAAAACCAGACCAAAAGGAAAAAAAAAAAAAACACAAGAAAAGAAAACAAACAAACAAAAGATGAAAATATTTTGCTTCAGTCTAAAGTCTCCATAGTTCTCTCTCTGGATGTGGATGGCATTTTCCAGGCCAGAGACTCAATCCCAGAGCCATTTACTCATTGTCAAGATACAAAAGCTTCTCCCAACATCATTATCACACACATTGTGATACCTATAAACTAGATTTTCCTTAATCTGATTTTTTTTTTCTTCCACTGTTGTTATGAAATCAGTTACATGGAAAACAAAACTTTGTGATCCTGATGGCTCATATTAGCTGAAAGATACCTACAAAGCAGTTTTGTGGCTATGGAATTCTCATGAAAATTTAGGACAAAATTTTTTTTGGAATTTCCTTTTGTCAGAAACTCACAGGGACTTGAGATTTATTTATTATTATCCTGAATTTTAAGCAAGACTGCTAATAAACAGCAAAGAACAATGTTCTCACAAGTTGAACAAAATGTAGGTAAGGAATATTCAAAATTTTGAAAAATTTCCCTTTTGTCCATGAAGGATTTTGATTTTTATAGTGCTAAACTAGCTGGGTCCTTTTCTGCTTCTCCAAGATTTATGAGACTCTTTAGCCACAGGAAAAAAAGTTAGCTTGGCACTAAGGCATACAAATATAAAATGAAGGGCATTCCTATCATTTTATACTTAAATTCAAAGAAAATTTTATTTGTTAAAAAAAAAAATCTAAGTTTAGGAATTTATATAAAAATTTGTCTGCATTATGAGGCAAAGGCCCAGGTGATTATTAATTTCATTCAGCCTTTCATCAATATTTCAACAGCATCATATAATATCTCAATAGACTTCCTTCAAGAGCTGTATTTTAGAAGTTTTTCTTTCGAGGTAGCTAATAATCATCATAATAATGGATAACATTATCAACACTATAATATTTTTTTTAATTTTTATTTTATTTGCATAACATATGTGTGGGTAATTCTTCAACAATAACCCTTACATAGCTTTCCGTTACAAGTTTTTCCCCCCCAACTCCCCACCCCTCCCCTAGATGGCAGGATATCCACTACATGTTAATTATGTTAAAATATTGGCAAATCGAATATATGTATACATATTTCCAAACTTATCATTGGTGTGCAAGAAAAATCTTATCTACACAAACGATATATCAGATAAAGGAAACACAATGTAAGCAAACATCAATCAAGGAGTATGAATGAGAATGTTATGTTGTGGTCCACATTTCGCATCCCTCTCTCTGGGTGTATATGGCTTTCTTCAGTGAACAATTGGAGGTGGTTTGAAACATTTCATTGTTGAAGAGAGCCATGTCCATCAGAATCAACATTATAATATTATATGACAGTTTGAAGTCAACAAAGTGCCTTATAAATATTATCCCATTTAACTCTCACAACAATGTGTGAAAGGTGGGCTTTATTATTATCCCCATATTACAAAGGAGGAAACTGAGGCATGTACAATGGATTTACCCAGAGTCACACAGCTAGGAAGTTTCTTTGAGAACAGATTTGAACTTAGGTTTATCCTCTATTCACTTCACTACTAGCTGTCTACCTTTTTTTTTTTTTTTTTTTGCTGAGGCAATTAGGGTAAAGTGACTTGCCCAGGGTCATACAGCTAGGAAGTATTAAGATGACAGGACAAGATAATGACGAATGTTGGAGGGGATGTGGGAAAACTGGGACACTGATACATTGTTGGTGGAACTGTGAACGGATCCAACCATTCTGGAGAGCAATTTGGAACTATGCTCAAAAAGTTATCAAACTGCATATCCTTTGACCCAGCAGTGTTTTTACTGGACTTATATCCCAAAGAAATCATAAAGGAAGGAAAGGGCCCCACATGTGCAAAAATGTTTGTGGCAGCTCTTTTTGTAGTGGATAGAAAGTAGAAACTGAGTGGATGCCCATCAGTTGGAGAATGGTTGAATAAATTATAGTATATGAATGTTATGGAATATTATTGTTCTGTAAGAAACGACCAGCAGTACGATTTGAGAGGCCTTGAGAGATTTACATGAACTGATGCTGAGTGAAATGAGCAGAACCAGGAGGTCATTGTACACAACAACAAGATTATATAATGATCAATTTTGATGGACATGATTCTCTTCAACAAGGAGATGTTTCAAACCAGATCCTATTGTTCAGTGATGAACAAAGCCATATACACCCAGGGAGAGGCCTGTGGGATCTGAATCTGGACCACAACATAGCATTTTCATGCTCTCTATTGATGTTTGCTTGCATTATGTTTTCCTTCTCAGGTTTTTTTTTTTCCTTTTCTGTACAGCAAGATAACTGTATAAATATGTATACACATATTCAATCTGTCAAATATTTTAACATAATTATCATGTATTAGACTTCCTGACATCTAGGGGTGGGGGTGGGGGATAGAAGAGAAAAAGTTGTAACAGAAAGCTTTGCAAGGGTCAATGTTGAAAAATTACTCATACATATGTTTTGCAAATAAAAAGCTTTAACAAAAAAAAAAAGACAGGAAAAGATAATGACGCACGTTGGAGGGGGTGTGGAAAAACTGGGACACTAATACATTGTTGGTGGAGTTGTGAACTGATCCAACCATTCTAGAGCGTAATATGGACATATGTCCAAAGGGCTATCAAACTGTGTATATCCTTTGATCCAGTAGTGTCTCTACTGCATCTGTATCCCAAAGAGATCATAAAAAAAGGGAAAAGGACCCAAATGCAAAAATGTTTGTAACAACCCTTTTCTATAGAGACAAGGTGAGTGGATGCCCATCAGTGGGGGAATGGTTGAATAAATTATGGTATATGAATATTATGGAATATTATTGTTCTGTAAGAAACGACCAGCAGGATGATTTCAGAGAGGCCTGGAGAGACTTGCATGAACTGATGCTGAGTGAAATGAGCAGAACCAGGAGGTCATTGTACACAACAACAACAGTATTACATGATGATCAATTCTGATGGACATGGCTCTTTCCAACAATGAGATGATTGAGGCCAGTTCCAATGATCTTGTGATAAAAAGAGCCATCTACACCCAGAGTGAGGACTGTGGAAACTGAGGGTGGACTACAACATTGTATTTTTACTTTTGTTGTTGTTATTTGCTAGCATTTTGTTTTCTTTCTCATTTTTTTTCCTTTTTGATCTGATTTTTCTTGTGCAGCATGATAATTGTGGAAATATGTATATAAGAATTGCATATGTTTAACATATATTGGATTACTTGCCATTTAGGGGAGAGGGTAGGGGGAAGGGACGGAGAAAAAAAATTGAAACACAAGGTTTTGCAAGGGTGAATGTTGAAAACTATCTATGCATATGTTTTGAAAATAAGTTATTGTTGTTTTTAAAAAAGGAAAATTCTGTTCTCTTAAAGTGGCATATCATAAATCTGATTTAATTTTCTGACAGTGCAGCTTTGCATCCAGAGAATCTCTTTCTAACTATAACATTGTTAAAAGGCTACAAGAAGTCTTATCTTCCTATGGCACTGAATAAATTAGATAGTTATCTGTATCTGCCAAGAACCACAGAAAAGCTAAGCTCTCTTCCTTCTCTTGTGTCAAGGGCATTTGAAAAGGACTTTTTAGTGCGTTGAATGAACCCCCTATGGCAAACTTATAGGAGGACCTAGATAAGATCATAAGATCATAGACCAGAATTAAGAGGGACAATTAGAGACCATTGAGTACAACCCCTTGTTAAACACCTGCGTAAACCTAGATATAGAGAAGTTAAGGGCCTTATCCAGGGTCACATAGCTCGGAATTTGACCCCAGACTTTCCTGCCTCCAAGTCTAGTGACCTATCAACTATGTTAAACCACAATGGTCACACAGGATGGACAAGCGTGGATAGGTTGCAACCTACATCTGGTGGGGTGAACATCCAAATAAATGAGATTTTAAACCTGCTTGAGTGGTTAAAGTAAAGCTTTTAGTATGACCACCACGTGATATCACTCTCCAAGCACAACCAGAGATACAGATGGGATAGTTCTCAAGAAGGATAAAACAGGACATTCTGTACTGGGTGCTTGAGTGAACAGTTCATTAAACCCTGAGGAATTAGATGGTTATCACATCTGTAAATCTTAGAAGAGAACTGAATCTTGGAAAACAGGAGAATCCTTTTTCCTAATTGTATATGATCTCTTAATTCTGATAGTTTGTAGGACTGGAAATTTGTTATAAATTTGGGACAGCTAGGTTGCATAGTGGATAGAGCACTGGTCCTGGAATCATTTGGATGGACCTGAATTCAAATGCAGCCTCAAATAGTGACTAGTCACTTAACCTCAATTACCTCCCAAAATAAATGAAATTATTACTGTAAGTGCTATATAAAACTGCTAATGACTTGATCTATTAAACCTAAATTAATAAAGTTCCTTGTCAAGTATTTGCCATAGTGCTTTTTCTTCCTACTGCATGGCCCAGTGGGTAGAATCTTGGATTTGGAGTTAGGAAGATCTGATTCTGGATAGCTCTCAAATTATGGATCATACAATTGGCTTCAATCACGTGACTACTTAAAAATAACATCAGTTATTCAAGTGGCATATTTCATTTCTAAACTATAATAGGCTGTCTTTGTTTCATAGCCTTGAAAAACATCAGATGTTTTCTTGAGTAGTTTTTATAAATAATAGTATTATTATGTACATATGTGTAAACTGACAGGGGTATATAGTATATGTGTATGTGTGTGTTGTTATTTGACCTTTGTTCTCAAAGAGGACCATGTCTTGCAAGTGAGTTGGATTTAAGTGAGGGAAGGCTGTGCAGTCACCAGCTTCACTCACTCCTCCAGAGCTTTCTGAATCCAGTGGCCAGATATAGATCAAGACAACTAGGGATGGCCCTAGATACAGTGGGAGGTTTTAGCCTTTTTAAACTAAGGTCTTTAATAGGTCTCAGTTTGTGTGAGGTAAGCATCCATTCAGTGATTAAGGCTAGGCAAAAATGAGACAAAGAATTGTAAACAACCTATAAAGTTGTATTTCCATACAGGGACAAAGATGTAGAGAAAGGTCCACATCAGCTGACCAAGTTACTTGTACAAAACAAGATATTGAGCAGCTAAACTGATAAAGTGATAAAAATCACTCCAAAACAAGAACAGGTAAAAGGTAAGTTGTAAGCGCATAATGAGTTAATTAATATTAACATCTCCACAAAGGAGGAGTTTTCTGCCATTTTTGAACATAGATTGTTTGATGAAGGAAGGGGAACACGACAAGGAGGAATGTGCAGTGGGAGGACCAAGAAGTCTGTTCGTTTCATCATCCCCAGTCAACTAGGTGACAGACTGGGGAGGGACCTTGAGTTTCAGAGTAGGAAATAAAAAGCTCCTTCTATAAGTCCCTGATCTGCCCAGGGACTGCCCCTGGGAGGATCTCCCCTTTCTTGTAAGAACTGCAAATAAACCAACTTACTTCATACACCCCTGAGTTCTTTTAATCTTTGTAGTATATTTCTAACAGAATGCTTCTTTTACCTAGTCGAAAAAGTAAAATTAATCTGGGAGGGAAAGAAAATTGGAATTTCTGGCTAAAACAGAAACAGTTGTTATTTACACTCACTCTGAATTGGAATCCAAACAATAACCAAGTGAGGCTTCCACCTCAATTAATGAAAGTCAGAGTGATTTGGGTTTAAGGTATGATTCATAAAAGAGAAATTTAGCCCACAAACCCTAGGATATCTTGCTAGATATCAGCAATCAAAATTTATATTCCTTTGGGCAGAATATCTAGAGTTCCTTTTGTGGACAGAGGGAGAGAGAAAGGATGGAAGGCAGGAAGAATGGAAGAAAGAAAGGAAGGAAAGAAGAGAGAGGGAAGAAAAAAAGGAAGGAAGCAAAGAAGAAAGAAAGGAAGGAAGGAAGGAAAGAAGGGAGGGAGGGAAGAAGGAAGGGAGGAAGAGAGGGAGGGAGGGAGAGAGGGAAAGAAGAAGGAAGGGAGGGAAAAAAGGAAGGGAGAGAGAGGGGGAGGAAATGGACAACTGGATCCCCAGTGGGACAGCTACAATACTCATAGGTTGTTGTTTTCAAAGAGGACCTTGACTCTGCATAGCCCTCACTTGCACGTTGTGACATCTTCCTGAAGACATGGTATATAACATGTAGATAGACAGGTGGGTGGCAATAGAGCACTTGACCTGGAGTCAAGTACCAGGATCAAACCCCGCCTCAGCCACTTACTAGCCATGTGATCCCAGGCCCTCTTCTTCAGATCTCTCATCTATAACATGAAGCTGATAACAATAACTGCCTCGCAGGATTGTTGTGAGAATCAAATGAGATAAAGCATTTTACAAATCTTACAATTATATATAAATGCTATTACTCCTACTAGTTCCACTTTGCCTTCTTCGCTGGAGAGCAAAAGACATTCCAGAGAATCAAGTAGCCACAGGTCTAGAAGTGACCTCGAGTCTTTTTTCTCCCTTTCCCAGGCTTCATGCAGAATTACAGTTAAATAGTCCATAAAATAACTTAATACTAAATGTTATTGTCTCATAACTTTTATGTTGCCTTTAAAATACTTTACTTCAAAAAATGATGCAATGTGAATACAAGGTTTATCATATGATTTGTCATAGGGAGAAAAGTTACATTTGTGAAAAATATTTGTATCTTCCCTTAATTTTGGAGGGTTCCTTTACTTCTTTTTAAAATTTTAAATGTTTTTATTGATATTTTCTATTTCTTACATTACTGTAGTATCTCATGTTTCCTTTTCCCTCCCTGTCCCAAAGAGCCATCCCATATGCAAAAATCTGAAAACATGTGTATTGTATAACACCTCCACAAAGTATAGGTTCTCTTCTCTCTATTCATTTGAGTCCCACTTGGTCTTTATAATTTTGTTATATTTACTTTTGATTTTTCTGATGAGAATGTTTGTTTCATTTGCATTGTTGTAGTTACTGTATATATTGTTTTCTTGACTGTTTACTTCACTCTTCATCAGTTCATCTAAATCTTTCCAAGCTTCTCTGTATTCATTACACACTCATTATCCTTTTTTTTTTTTAGCAGCCCAATTACATTTATGTACCACAATTTGTTTAGTCATTTTTAGCTGATGGGCATCTACTTTGTTCCAATTCTTAGCTATCTTACTTTTTTCTTATCAATGGCTCTGTAATGGAATCTCTGGTTCAAAGATTATGGACATTTTTAGTCAATTTATTTGCATAATCCTAATTGATTTCCAAAATGCTTGTACATTTCATAGCTCCAACAATAATGTATTAGTATCTATTTTTCCACAACTTCTCTGATATTGATTTGCCATTTTAGCAGAATTTGCAAATTTGCAAGATGTAAGGTAAAACCTCAAGGCTATTTTTTGCTTTTTGCTGAGGCAATTGAGGTTAAGTGACTTGCCCAGGGTCACACAGCTAGGGAATGTTAAGTGTCTGAGAACAGATTTGAACTCAGGTCTTCCTGACTTCAGAGCTGGTGCTCTATCCACTGCGCCACCTAGCTGCCCCCTCAAGGCTATTTTGATTCGCATTTCTCTTATTAGTGATTTAGAACAATTTATTTCATTTGGTTGTGAGTACTTTGCAGTTCTCTTGAAAATTATTTGTCCATATTTTATGGCCATTTATCTATTATTGAATATATATGTATATAGGTAATGTGTGTAGGTAGTTTATGTATCTTGATATCAAACCTTTATCAGGGAAATTTGCTACCAAGACTTCTCTATTTGATTAATTCCTTTCTTATCCCATGTGTGGGACAGCAACCACTAACCCAAAATAATTCAAATATATGCTTCTCAGAGCTAGAACAGAAAACACCTTCTACTCTCCCTCATGCAGCCACATGATAGTAGATAGAGTCCTTACCTTCTTTCATGGACGATCTCTTTTCACCCATGGGAGCATTCATTAGTGGTCCCCCTCCTCTTTCCTTCCTCCTCTCCCTTACCTCTGCCCTACCCCATGCTATTTTTAGTCTTTCTTCCTCACCCAGTCCCCAGTAGGATCTCTCTGAGACCACACAGAAGTTACCTTTTTTCCTTTTTGATGGCATTTGACTAAACCCTGGCATGTCTCCATACTCCTTGCTCCTCTCCCCCTCCCATTACAACTCTATTTTGTAGTGAAATAGTTCCAACAAAAAAAAAAAAAAAAGAAAAAAGAAAAGAAAAGAAAAGAAAAAGAAAAAATGTGATTCCCCTGTAGCCAAGGTGTTGTTAGATTCTATTCTAATACTCCCGACTATCTCTTCTTTGTTATCTCTGTCAGATTTCTGCCTTCACCCAGGTCTCCTTGAGTGCAATTAGAAAGAAGTCTCTTATTTGGTTTCCCTGTTGTCACTCTATTGCTGTTAACTGTCCTTGCCTCCTGCATATATTCACTACTACATTTTGGTTCTTTAGGATGTCTAGAGGCAAATAATCTCTTCACTTCTGGTTTTCTGCACCTTTCTCAACATTAAGCCTCTATTGCAGAAATCCCTTTCCATGGAAGAGAGAGATAGGAGAGTTTATTCTTAAATGGAGCTTCTCTTAATGTTATTGAAAAATTAATCTCATTTCTTTCTTAAAAAAAATAGGATTACCAAACTGGTATAGTAAAAAGAAAATCAGTAAATCAGAATAGGAAGGAATCTGAATCAAACCTTTTATTAGAAAGAGGATAATCCCCTTAACAGTAACTTCAGTAAGTAGTCATCTAGCTACCCTTAGTTTGAACTTTCCTAACAAAGGAGATGGAATGTTTTATCTAGAGGCATCTAGGGGTGTAGACCTTAGGGAAATAAATATTAGTTTATCCTGGACTGTTTTTGAAAGCCTCTGGGTTTTCTCCACTTTTGTATTTCCTAAAACTTTCCTGACCTACTGGAGCCTGGATTTTTTTTTTTTTAAGGTTGATTTCCTACTCTTTGACTCTTAATGTGGCCCCCCAATTAATGTTGAGCTTCTTCATTGTGAATTCATTTAGTATGGTCAACTAAGTCACAGATGCAGTAATTTACATCTACACAGCCTAAAGCTTCTTTTGGGGCTTTATCTATCATCATGTGGCTGCTGGAGGGAGAGTAGAAGCTGCTAAGTGGTTTCCTGAAAAGAGTGGCCAGATCTGGAGTCAGGAAGATCTGAGTTCAAATTCAGTTTCAGACCCTTACAGCTGTGTCCCTAGCCATTTAGGAACTGCCTGTTCCTAAACTGGCCTCAGTTCCTTATATGTGATATAAAGTGGAGAAGGAATTGGCAAACTACCGCAATATCTTTTTTGAGAAAACCCCAAATAGAGTCATAAAAAGTTGGACACAACTGAAAAATGACTGACCTGATCTGAACAAGGGAGAGTTCAGGTAGATCTGGGGAAGGAGGGTAAAGATAAACTGGACTTCTTTCAGAGTGAAAAAACAAGCAGCTCTAGTCTTAGCAAGCTGACTAGTCTTAGCCATTGCCTTAGCATTGGTAAAGTCAATAATCCCCTATCATTCATCCTAGGGCTGGGTTATTTGGTTTACAACATTGACAAGGTCAGGAACAGCTGCAATGATAGATATGATGACTTTGCAGGTGCCATATGCTTTCTTATAGGAAACAGGATTGTTGTAAAGGGAGATGGTACAAAGAAGTACTTATCTTCATCTCTGTCAATAGAGAAGAATCTTTCACATCTCTCCCCCTACCTGGGGACCAAATATTGCTTGATGTTGATTACATAAGATGGTTTGGGTAATTCTCAGGATTTCCACTTGGCCCTACCCACAGTAACATGCAGAGATCACTGGAAGAGCCTAAACACATGTACACTGTCAAGATCTATCCCATCTCTATCTTCTATGACGTATCCTCTGTCCTGTCTCCTCAATGATCCAAGTAAGGACAAGTGGATTCCCTAGGCTTGGATGAGACTGAAGGTCCCTATTGGTGCTCAATTTCTCTCTACAGTTTTGCTAGCTCTTTTGTGGACTGGATATCAGTTTTTTTCTTATGAACCCCACATTTCAAGAGCCCTACTCAACAATTCCTAAGGGAAAGGATACTAATAGTATTATTTATCTAAGCCACAACTATCCCAACCCCCTGCTCAAATTTCACCAGTGGATTAGTCCATCACCATATAGTTATGATGGGGAAGAAGTATAGCTGAAGTCTAAAACTATTCTGGTATGACTCCACCCAGAAAGCAGGATCTAAATGTCTTTGAGGCAGGCTGTAGTTGTGAAATTGGGTAAATAAACTCATTCTGCCAAACCTATTTCTCCCTGTTTTCTTTAGGAAAGTCACTCCTCATTGTGCATCCCTTAACAAAGGAAGCTTCCTAGGAATTCATCTTTATCAGCCCATGCATGAATAATCCTCCAAAAAGGGACTGATAGCACTCCTTCCCTGAGGTGCTAATGTAGCTGAATCTATGGAAATCAGAAGATGAGAGGTTTTTAGCTTCAGCTCCAAGAGACCATGACAAGAGTAGCCATTGCTCCAGTGACTTAGTGGGTTTCTGTATCTGGAACCACCCTGGCATCTTGGTAGGGAAAACCACCCCAACCTCAACTCCCAGCTCTCACTGGGCAAGGTATCACTTTTCTCCTAGGAATAATTAAGAATTCTAGGACTGTCTTCCTCATTTTCACTCACTCTCCTATCTCATGGCTGGGATCTCAACGAAAACCAGAGTTTCTGGGTCAGAGACTATATGGTGAGTCCCTGTCCCCATCAGAAACCATCCCTTTATAGTGTAAAGCTGCTCCTCTGCTCTCATTGTATGGTCTCTAAAAGCCAAGAGCTCTATCTATCTTTAAGCCCTTCTAGATGTGCTGAACCAGTTCACTTTCAGGCTCATTCTCCCGGTAGGCAAATTTTTGGCAGGACAGTCAAATACCCACTGAGCTAATTGGTTTCTGTCCCCTTTCAGAGAACCACCTATCCGTGATGAGAAATATGATTCACGGGGCTGCTAGGTGGTGCAATAGATAGAGCACCAGCCCTGAGTTCAAATCTGGTCTCAGACACTTAACATGCCTAGCTGTGTGACCCTGGGCAAGTCACTTAACCCCAATTGCCTCAGCAAAAAAGAAAATATGAAAAATATGAAAAAAAAAAAAAGAAATATGATTCACTCATGCCCAATTCCACAAACCAATTATCCCATTCTCCATATTTCCAATACTTTCCTTTAATTCAAACGTAGAGTGAGCCATAAATTCATCTCATCCCAGTTACTGACTACACCAAATATTGGGAAACACCTAACTCCAGCATCCTGTTAACTCAGGTTTGATCTGAGAGGAAATGAATCATTCACAAGTCATTGAATAGTTAACAAAAAGTTTACTTTGCCCTAACACAATGAGGATATGTAACAATGATACAGTGGCTTTTAGCTTCTGTAGATTCTGCTCCTCTCATCTCCATAGGGAAACCAGTCTGCTCAGCAAGACAGGGTACGATAATTTTGGTGGTCTTCAGATTTTTGCCAGTTTGAAAAGGTCCTAATCCCATGTGGATGAATTTAGGTGACTAGGAAGCTGCATTAAGATAGGCAGAAGCCAGTGAAGGGGAGAGGGAGGAGAAAGGAGGGGAGGAAAAAAGAAGAGGAAAGGAAGAAAGCAATAGAAGAAGAGAGGGAGAACTGTTTGTAGCCTTTTAGGGAAAACTAATCCCTCTTTTAGGGAAATGGAAAAAACCTGGTTCAATCACACAGGTTCAGTCTGGATGAAGTTCCATCAAGGGAGATTGAGAAGGAATAATCAGACAGGCAAGAGGAGAAGAGAGAGCAGTGAAATAAAAACCTGGAAAGGAAAGAGTATCCAAAATAGAAATATCATCAATATCAAAGTCTATTGTTGTTGCAATATAAATTGTTCTAGTTTTATTTACTTTACTCTATAGTAATTCATAGAGGTCTTAACAGTTCCTGCTTTCCATTTCATCGTTTCTTATGAAACAATAAAATTTCATTACATTCATAAGCCATACTTTAATAGCTATTCCCCAATAGCAGGTGTCAAGATATTAGGAGACACTCTATTTTCCAGAGCTAAGTAAGGCACAGCAAGCAAGGTGTGCCCTGAGCTGTGCCTAACAATAATCCTTTGAGCTTACCCTCTGGATGATCTCACCCTCTGGCAAAATCATATAACTTTTGTATTGCTTTGATCACGATTTCCCATGGGATACTAGGGTATCTGGTACTACGGCAGAAAGTGACTAATCAAATCTCCTGGCATGATAAGTGAACTGAACTAGGTGCTTTACTCCTGTTCTTGCCATGTTAACTCTGTGGCTTTGTAGTCTTATGAATAATCAACCACAAGATTCAAGGACCCTAAAGACTTGAGACAATGCTAAACGATTATAATAACTTAGAGACTTCCCACTTAACTCAAGAACACATTGTCCCCTAAATGTCCACATGTTTAGACTTGCCATAGGAACTATTTACTCAAGACCTAAGAAAAAGGTCCCTCCTTTTTCTGACTTTAGTGCTTAAAAACTGTACACCTGCCTTAAGAATAAACCCTCCTTCTCAGGAGGACTTGGTCTGCAAACCTATTTTCCTCACTCTAAAATTAAACTTTTGTTGGATTCCTGACTCTTTTCTCTAGCCTGCTTTGTTTGGCTCTGGTCATCCATAAGTTAGAAGCTAGTTCTAGTCCATTTGTCGCAGATACTTTTTTAGTTTCTAATTTCTGATTACTAACAAAAGAGCTGCCATAAATATTTTTGTACATCTCTAGTGACCCATACATACAGTATCTATGAAGGGCATATTTCCAAATAGCTTTTCAGAATATTTGGACTAATTCACAGTTCCATATATTGTCCTAGTTGTGCCTATTCTCTCACATTTGTATTTTTCCTTCTATTTCATTTTTGGCAATCTGATAAATGAGAGGTGGAACTTCAAGACTGCTTTCTTTTACATTTCTCTAATTGAGGGTACTTAAGTGGTGCTGGAGAGCCTAGGCTTAGAATCAAGAAGACCTGAGTTCAAATGAAGATACTAGCTATGTGAACCTGGACAAGTCACTTAACCCTAATTGCCTTAGTTTTCTCATCTGTAAAATGAGCTGGAGAGGGAAAAGGCAAACTACACCAATGTCTTTGCCAAGAAAATCCTGAATAGGATCATGAAGAACATAATTGAAATGACTGAATAATAAAATAATTTGTGATGGGGCACTTTTCATATTGTTGTTGATAGCTTGGATTTTTCTACCTTTGAAAACTTCCTGTTCGTATCCCTTAAGCATTTATCCATTGGGGAATGATAGCCAGCTAATTTCAAGGGGTTTTCTGAATACCATGAGCATTATTAGAGCAAGGACCACGGACAGGTCAACAGCATACTAAGTTTTACCAACTAAGTGGAATACTAGGCAATACACATCTAGGAAAGAGGCCATTAGGTTATGGTGGCGGGAAAGACTAACTAACTGGAAGTAGTATGAGAGGGGAGGGAAAGCATAATTGCTTATTAAGCACTACTATATGCTAAGCGTCTTACAAATACTATCACAACTCTGGAAAGTACATGCTTTTATTAACCCCATTTTATGCTTGAGGAAGATGAGATAGAGATTAGGTGACTTGCCTAGGATCACACAGGTAGGAAGTATTGAGAGCTAGATTTGAACTCAGACCTTCCTGACAGTAGGTCCATCATTCTATCCATTGCACCTCCTACCTGCTCAGAGATCCAATGTTGGTCATGTTTCTTTTTCAGTATTTACTTGGGCCATAAATGAAAGAAAAACTATTTCTCCTGATGAATAGGGATGAGGAAGCGACTGGGGAGAAAGTTCAACTCAAAAATGAAAATAGAGGGGATATCTAGGAAGGAATGGTGCTGTCCAAATGAAGGTGAGGGCCAGGGAGGAGTAGCCAACCTTCCTGGACCAGCCAACATACATGAGTCTAGCAATGTCATCACTATTTTGGTATGCATACTCCAGGTCAAACAGAGTAGAATGTGAGATAAAGAGCTAGAACTATGTCTAGCTGGGGGTAGAGATTGGGGTGGTTAAGATAGGTTTCATAGAAGTAAACACTCTTATCTTACAATTTGTGATAAAGGAGATGAAAAGCAGGGATAAACTGTCCTTGCTCTTGAGATTTGGGAAGGGAAAATTTCAGAGGGAGTCAAGAAATAACAGGTAGAATTCCAGGGACTACAAGTCAAGTAGTCTCATAGAAATGGATAACTCTCAACCACTAGAGTCACAATAGACCAATATTTTTTCCCTTTTTTGACAGGTTTACAAAACCATAAAATCCAGGAAAGAGTATAGATAAGGTTTAACTAGCTACAATATGATAGAATAAGCATTTATTAAGCACCTACTTCAGATACTGTGATAAGCATGAAAGATACAAGTAATAATAAGAAAAGTTCCTCTTCTCTCTCTTTTTTTTTGTTTTTTGTTTTTTGTTTTTTGTTTTGGTTTTCCATCTTTTCTTCAAATGCCATCTTTGGGGAGTTTTTGCTTTCATCTCTTGCACAAGACAACACCCCAGAGAGATCACTCGGACTTCTAGTACACTCTACCGTAGGTTACAAGGGACAGCTTGATGAAGACTTAGCATTTTTCTACAAATAAACACTATTTACATACAGTGCAGGTGCTTAATCCTCAGTTACTAAGAAAATTGGATTAATTCCATTCCTCCTCCCCCTCTCCTATCCCCAGCATCCTAATTAATAATCAATCAGCAGCTGTTTACAAGGTGCCATTCTAGTACTTGGGCTTTACATATTAATGTGAGAACGTAACTGGCCGCTATTTAGGCATGTTCAGCGATCATGTATGAGAAGTGAACAAATAAGCCCGTAGAGTGTCCAAGGGGCAGTGATGAGGGATCAGCCTTGAAAGGTAGATCGAATCAGATGGCGAAAGCTTTAATGCATGATTTAGTGCCGAGGTCAGTGAGGAGCCCCGAAGCAACTTGAGCAGAGGACCTACCTCATATCCTTGCTTTAGGAATATGACTTTGGGAGCAATGTGGAAGAAGTGTTAGGGAGGGGCGAGATTGGCTGCATAGAGGGAGACCCTGGGGAAGATGGTATTGTCCTAGCAAGTGGGGCAAGCTTGCCCCAAGCAGGAGGGGATGGGGGCCCAGGCTGGACCCGGAAGAGAGTCTAGGTAATTGAGTATTTCCCCCTGAGCCGGATCTTTTAACATGGAATTGAACTGATTCTTAGATTTTGCAATGTGCAGATCTCTCCTGAGGAGGGGCTCTCCTGAGCTGGGAGATTTGGGCACGTCACCCCCTCTTTGGGCCTCAGTTTCTTTCCCTGGACACTGAGAGGTTTGGGTTAGAGTTTCTCAGAGGGCATAAAGCAGTAGCATGCACTACTCTGACTTTTCAATTTGTTGTGAACTAACACCAGGACAGTTTTTAAATGAAATGTGTCCCATTCCCCATCTTTCCCCCGCCCCCCAAAAAATCAGTTAAGATTCTAGCAAATGAATCATTGTAAGCCAACAAAACCTGTAGAGCGTATACATCCCAGAGCTGTGGGACTGACCTAGATTGTTCCCGTGTCTGAGAAGGTCTCGGTGGCTGTGAGGTCAGCAGGAAACGTCCAGTCTGTTTCAGAAAAGAGGAGAAAGTCCTGACCGTACTTTCTTGGGCAGCCACTCTCTCCTGTCACATTTCATGGCCTGCTGTGGGGACAGTATGTTTTAGAACCCATCCATTTAACTAAAATGAATTTAGATCCTACTGGGTTGCTGGCTGTCTTCAAATCTGCAGCGTTCTGTCCCACGATGGAAAAGCTTTCTTTGTCTCCTGCGTATATTGCGTGTCCGTGGGTTCTCCTGCTGCTTCTTCCCCAAGTGCTCTCGGCACTTCGAGAAGGAAACCTCTTCAGAGCGCTTTGGGGGCATCTGGCCATTTTATACATGAAGAACAAAGCTGTGCTATACACACCTGCACTGTATGAAAAGTTCCTCTTCTCAAGGACTTTACAATCTAATGGGATTAGATAATATTCAAAAGTTAACCGAAAAGGTGGAGGGAGTGCCAGAAAATATTAGGCAGAGATATGATAAAGATGATGGTGGAGTTAAAACTAAGCAGAGCAAGCAGCGGAGAGGCCATGATACACAAGGACTGGGAAGGCTTAGCCAGGAGAAAACTCAGGCAGGTCATGAGAGATAGTACAAATGTTTGAAGGACTATCATTTGGAAGAACTGGGCTTGTTCTCTAGGAGCAAGGGGCAAGAGACCACTTGGGAGGTAGGCTCCCTGTCACTAGAGGTCTTCAGGCATGCCAGATGCCACCTAGTGGATAGGCAGAAGTGAGGTTTTTTTTTTTTTTTTTCCAGGTTATAAACTGGACAAGATGGCTATTAAGGTTTCTTTAAATTCTAAGATTTAAAAAAAAAAAAAAATCTGTGATTTTGATTCTGCAAGTTGTCTTGTAGAAGATTAATTAGACTTATTCTATATGGCTCCAGAAAGCACAACAAAGATAAACTTCCATCTATTGATGGAAGTTAACTGGAGAGACAAATTTAGGCTAAATGAAAAAAATGTTATAACAATTAGAGCCTTTTAAAAATTACATTCTGCTTTTGTTCCTGGATATATTCATAAAGAGAATGGATTACCACCATGAAGAGAATTTATACATGGTGTAGGAGGTTGGATTCTTAATTCATTCTTTAGGATTTTTTCTTTGATTGTATTGTGTCCTAGAAGAGGGTGATTAATGCCTTCCGTTGCAAAAGGCATGTTTTCCCAGTTTAGAAAGGACTGAGAGAATTGAATTAGTTCAGAGCTAATGAAAAAGCCAACAAAGAGTTTGCTTCTAGGGCTGAGACTGGATTCAAACTTTTGGGTCTAGCCACTCATCTAAGAAGTATGGGAGATAAAACTAAGTGAACTGAAATTAAAGACTCCCAGGCTTACTGAGGATTGGTTGAGGTTTGGGTTTGTTTTTTTGTTTTGTTTTGTTTTGTTTAGTTTAGTTTAGTTTAGTTTAGTTTAGTTTAGTTTAGTTTAGTTTAGTCTTGTTTTTAATTCAGAAAGGATTTATCCAAAGTGGAAGGCAAGTCTCTGTTCTTCTGCCAGTACACTCCAGCTGACAACTCTTAAGAAGCAACCAACCAAGAGGCAAGTGAATTGACAGGTCCAACAAAGGTACCATACCTTAGGGGAAGCAAGCCCATTTGAACTCCTATCCCACAAAGATATTATGCCCCAGAACCAACCCAGCTAAACCATAGTGACTCATCCATCACCAACTCCATGGCCAGTAGTGAATGAATGTCATGAGGGATCTCCATCAATCAATAAACATTTATTAATTTCCTACTATTCAGTGCTGGGAGATACAAAAAAAGAAGAAAAAGACAGTCCAAAAGCTTAATCTAGTGGGAGAGATAATATGCAGACAAACATATTCAAAGCAAGCTATATACAGAGTAAAGCAGAAGTAATTGATAAAGAGAAGTCGCTTGATTTAAGAGAGTCTTTAGGAAGGGCTTCCTGCTCCAGAGAGAGAACAGATTTCTAGGACCTTCTAGGCCCAGAGCTGTGAGTTGTCCTGACTATATGTGTTTCTGTTTCCTTCCCTTCCTTCCTCTCTCCCTCTCTCCCTCTCTCCCTCTCCCTCCTTCTCTCTCTCTCTCTCTCTTTCTCTCTCATATCATATATCTATCTTCCTATTTATTTATCTATCTATCTAATTTCAGGCTACTCTTTCCTGCTCCTAGATCCTACATGTATTTGGGGAGAATATGATATTAGGAAAAGTGTTGTGACTACAATTTTTGCTAATAATGATGTAATTTAGGAAAAACAATTTTGGCATCGAATGATGTGATTTAGGGAGAGCAATCTCGATCCAAATGTTGGGGTTTGGTCATGTGAAGAATTCACAGTGGCTATTCTATTTAGCAAAAGGTAGGTTTATTTGGGAGAACAGGTTACAGAGAAAATGAAGACATACAATAGACACCAAAAACGGTAAATATGAAGGAAAGTTGGAAGAACATGTAACAATTAACAATAAAAAAAAAAAGCCAAGTTCCCTAGTGGAACACAATTAATCAGGAGAAAGGTTGGAGTAAGCCCTTAAATCCTCAAAAGGATTTAGCATTCTAAAAGAGTTAGTTAGCTATAAGGAGGAGAAAGAGAGGAAGGACACCAAGAGGCATGGTGGGGTGATGAGAGTGATGGGTGAAGCTTCTAAGGGAGATGTGGTAGTAACCCTAAGGCTACCTGTTCTTAACCCTAAGGCCTCCTGGCCTCCACAAACATTGCTGGCTGTCAGATAGCATTCTGTTGGTCAATAATAAAGTTTCTGAGATTATAATTACTTGCATACCAGACCACTCCTCAACTCCAACTTTAAGCCATAGAATTCAATAATAAGATACATACCAAATCTCTCTTCAACTCCACTTCTAAGACCACTCCTCAATTCTACCTCTAAGCTACAAAATTAGCATATCAGTAACATGAAGCATCTGATCTCTCTATCTTTTTCCTATAAATTTATCTTTTTGGTCATGCTTCTTTGCTAATTTTTTTTTGGAACTTAGCCTACTTCAATCAGTGTTACAATTACAATAAAATTTGCCAAGGAAATGGATTTGAGCCTGTAAATTCTTTTGAGACATGTCACAACACTAGTCTGAAACCCCAAACCTTTTGGGGTCCCTTTTGAACCCCAACACTTAGTGGCCCCTACAGGGAGTCTAATTTCCCTTAACTTAACCTCCTCCTTATGTTGGTGGGGATATGGGAAGGCTGGGACACTGATACATTGTTGGTGGAACTGTGAACGGATGCAACCATTCTGGAGAGCAATCTGGAACTATGCTCAAAAAGTTATCAAACTGGGGCAGCTAGGTGGCGCAGTCGTTAGAGCACCAGCCCTGAAGTCAGGAGGACCTGAGTTCAAATCTGATCTCAGACACTTCCTAGCTGTGTGACCCTGGGCAAGTCACTTAACCCCAATTGCCTCAGCAAAAAAAAAAGCAAAAAAAAAAAAAAAAAGTCATCAAACTGTGCATACCCTTTGACCCAGCAGTGTTTCTATTGGGCCTATATCCCAAAGAGATCTTAGAGGAGGGAAAGGGACCCACATGTGCAAGAATGTTCGTGGCAGCCCTTTTTGTAGTGGCTAGAAACTGGAAACTGAATGGATGCCCATCAATTGGAGAGTGGCTGAATAAATTATGGTATATGAATGTTATGTAATATTATTGTTCTGTAAGAAACGATCAGCAGGATGATTTCAGAGAGACCTGGAGAGACTTGCATGAACTGATGCTGAGTGAAATGAGCAGAACCAGGAGATCATTATACATAGCAACAACAAGACTATATGACGATCAATTCTGATGGACACGGCTCTCTTCAACAATGAAATGTTTCAAACTAGTTCCAATTGTTCAGTGAAGAAAGCCATATACACCCAGAGAGAGGGATGTGAAATGTGCACCACAACATAACATTTTCATGCTCTCTATTGATGTTTGCTTGCATTGTGTTTCCTTTCTCAGATTTTTTTTCTGGTAGATATGATTTTTCTTGCACAACAATAAGTGTGGAAATATGTATACATATATTTGATTTGTCATGTATCTTAACATAATTAACATGTAGTGAATTTCCTGCCATCTAGGGGATGGGTGGGGACTAGGAGGGAAAAATTTGTAACAGAAAGTTTTGTAAGGGTCAGTGTTGAAGAATTACCCATACATATGTTTTGCAAATAAAAAGTTTTAATTTAAAAAATTAAAATTAAAAAAAATAAATAAATACCTGTTCTTATATCAAATTTAAAAAAAAAAACACAACTTAACCTCCTCCTAGTCAAAGTAAGCCCCCTCCC
Organism: Myrmecobius fasciatus; assembly: GCA_023553655.1. Lineage (NCBI taxonomy): Eukaryota > Metazoa > Chordata > Mammalia > Dasyuromorphia > Myrmecobiidae > Myrmecobius > Myrmecobius fasciatus. Next base: position 335,630 of record JAJPUD010000002.1, read on the forward strand.
CCATTCTTTTTTCCCTCAATCCTATAGCTGGGAAAGGCTTGTCTGGGTCTTGAGCTCCACACTAAGCGAATTTTCCTTGACTGGGGATGCTCCAATTTGGAAATTCTTGCAATTTTGGGCAAAGTTCCTAGGGAACCTTTGCCACATATTCACTCTTCCCGGGACACTGGAGCAGGTAAGTGCTGTAGGATGACTTTTGGCAAAGAACTAACCTTTCTTACCTTTTTTCACCCTCCCTGGAAAACCGGAAGATGTGAAATTTTATGGCTTTTGGCAAAGATGGGACATTCCTCTTGCCTGTCATTTTTATCTGTGTTTGTTTCTGTGCAGAATGTCTGTGTCATGTTTGTTCTGTGAATTAGATTCTGTTACTTGGAAAGATTTAAATTGTAGCCAGGAAGAAAAAAAAAACAAAACTTGTATGCTGTAGTTAGAATTCTGGGAAAGATTTCTTAACATCCTCCGCTCCTACCATAAAAAGGGAAAAGCCTGACTTTTTTTTACTGTGGACCCCAGTTTGGGTCAAGCTGGAAGCTACAGAGATAGTTAGCTAATTAAAATTATAGAACTGCTAAAGTAACATCTTAGCAGATTCTCAAGGTTTTGAGAGCAATGATTAAGGAGTTTGGCAATTAGTCATTTTAAGATTGACAGAAAAAAAAATTCCTGAGACATTGGAGATAATTCCAGAATTTACTCCATTTTGAAAAAAACAGTGGAGAAAAAACTGAGTAGCAACTTATTGTTAAAGCTACCTTAACTCCTATCTTGTTTGGAGTTCCCTTCTGCTCCATTGGGAAAGGAAAATATGGTGCACTTTACATAAAGGCTAAGCTAGCATCTCAGAAGGTACCCACTCCACAACCCTGGAGTCCTTCACTTCCTGGAGTCCTGAATGTACCTCAGTTGTGGGGATTGCTAACAAGATCAGTATAGTTCATGTCTCTCTGTTAGCCCCTCTCATCTCAGATCATGTTACGAAAAGAGAATGCTGAAGAATTGTAGAGAAACTCAAATTCTGCCCCACCTATAGAAATGGGAGAAGCAGTAAGTGGGAACCTACCACACCTTGCCCAAGCACCTCCCCAACCCAGCTAGGGCTGGGGTGGAGTGAGAATCAGGCCCCATGGTCAGCATTCCCTGGATCCTGGTACTTGAAACTACCATCAAAGGGATTTCCTGGCATCAGCCACCCCAGCCTTCACCAGGTTTTATCCTGGGAAGAATGCAGGTGTCCCTGGCAGCCCCGTGAGGTGAGAAAGCCAGTCAGTCTCTGCATTTGGTAAGCCCACCATTCTCTGTTTCAGTTGCAGATATGTATTAGCTAATGTAATTTATTGCAAATTATTTTATCTCTGCCTAGTTTTCTGATTTGTAAAGAGAAATAATAATGGTTGTTGTTGTGAAGATCACAGGACTGCAAAAGTGCAAAGCATAAAGCAAATGCTATATGAATGTTAACTGCTTATTGGATATAATTGTTTCATATTGATAACTTCATATGGGTTTTTAGATGTGACCAACATACAATACCTATGTTGAGATAGACCCCAGAGCCCAGCCTTCCCTTCTCAAATAACCCAAGCTGTGGCTAAGGCACACATTAATTATCATCTCCACTTTGCCTGTCATCCTCTCTAGCCAATGCTTAATGCCTTTTAAACATTATGGTGTTTGCATCCTAGGCCACCTGAGCACTCCTTTCACAGTGTATAATGCCATTGTTCCACCCATTGCCCCTACTCCTTTGAGGAGACAAAAGTCAGGATTTGGGAAAGACATTCTTGGGTATTTATCCTAGGAAAAGTCTGGATGTAAGACATTCATGATGGCTGTATTTCCTCTCTTAAGTCTTCCTCTGGGCGGGATTCCTGGTTACTGTCCCTAGGAACCCCCATACTAACTCCACTTTTGATTATTATTATTTTTTTGCTCATTTTTGGCCCTTGTTTTTAATCTACTTGTGAGATTTGTTTCTTCTAGACTTCAAACCATAAACTTCCATCTACTTGTTCATCTTGAATATCACCTGCTACCTGATTCTGACACTCAGGACTCCCTGGATGCTATTGCCACCCTCTTCAAGTGATGTGTCTCCCCTCCTTAGTCTGGACCCCACTAGGCAGGACCAACTCTACATCCCTTATCAGTCTGAAGCAGCTCCAGAAGAGACCTTCATCTCTTTGCCCCAAATGAATTTGGGTTCCAACGGATTGAGGGGGAAATGATGGGCTGCAACTTCTAAGGGAGATGTGGCAGTAACCCTAAGGCTACCTGATCTTAACCCTAAAGCCTCCTGGCCTTGGGAGTGCTCTAGTTCCACAAACATCACTGGCTATTAGATAACAATCTGCTAGTCAGTAATAAAGTTTCTGAGACTATAATGAAGTGCATACTGGACCACTCTTCAACTCCACCTCTAAGCCAGGAACTTCAATCACCAAACCACTCTTCAATCCCACTTCTAAGACCACTCCTCAATTCTACCTCTAAACCGTAAAATTAGCATGTCAGTAACATGAAATACCTGATCTCTCTCTTTTCCCTATAAATTTATCTTCTTACTTGTGCTTCTTTGCTAAATTCTTTTGGAACTTAGCCTGTTTCAATTGGTATTACAATTATAATAAACTTTGTCCCTTGATTTGGAGATGGGTTTGAGCCTGCAAATTCTTTTGAGACATGTCACAACACTAGTCTGAAACCCTAAACTTTTGGGGGGGTCTCCTTTGAACCCTGAGAAGAGGAGAGACACCATCTGGTATTATTGGGTAAGAGGAGAGACACCACATGGCATGGGGAAGGAGTGGGGGAAAAACATCATGAAGCAGAGTATCCTGGTGGAAGATAACCCCAAAAGGGATTCAGCAAAGATGGTATCCTGTTTGAATTGTTAGTCTATTTATCATGCTTGATATTCTTCATGGGAAAATTTGTCAGAGAACCCTGAATTCCTCTCAGAAAGGAGACATGAAGAAAATCAGGAATGTGTCTCCAAGTTTTTAATCTTATTATGCAGTCTTCACAACCCATATCTCAATACTTCTAATTCATACATTTTTGGTATTCCTTTACACACACTTAAAAAAATCTTTAAAATTCTATGATTGAGTTCAAGGGACCTTTTTTTTCCAATTTTTTTTTAATTTATCAGAAAATTAAAGGTCAGATAGCTTGGGATTGCAAAATGGATTTGATATTTTCTAGGGCAATAAATATATCTATAAAACTTTATGAGTTAAAAAGTGTGATAATTTCCTCAGAGAGATAGTAGTGCAAAGATTTAACTTTTTTTTTTTTTAAGTTCCAAAAATGTTGCCTTACTGGTTCTTTTTTTTTCTTTTTTTTTATTCTCACTGGTTCTTTTAATGGAACTGTTTTCTCTGATTTATGTGATATATATATCATATTTGCCAGAACTGATTAAGACTCAGTTTTAGGTATCTGATTCAATAAGTCATTAAACCAGTCATTGATGATAGAGAATAAATAATACAGAAAGGTTTTGGTAACTCTTTCTTGGGCAACTAAGTGGCACCACAGCGTAGAGAGTGTAAGGGTCTGTAGTCAGATTGAGCTCAAATCCGTTCTCACTTTCTATCTGTGTGACTCTAAGTCACTTCATCTTGTTTGCCTCAGTTTCCTCATCTGTAAAATGAGCTGGAAAAGAAAATGGCAAACCGGGGCAGCTAGGTGGCGCAGTGGTTAGAGCACCAGCCCTGAAGTCAGGAAGACCTGAGTTCAAATCTGGTCTCAGACACTTAACATTCCCTAGCTGTGTGACTCTGGGCAAGTCACTTAACCCCAATTGCCTCAGCAAAAAGCAAAAAAAAAAAAAAAAAGAAAATGGCAAACCACTGCAGTATCTTTGCCAAGAAAACATCAAATGAGATTACGGAGAATTGTACACAACTGAAAAATGGCTGAACAACAACTCTCCTTTAATACTACTAAGATGAGGGGCAGCTAGGTCGTGCAGTGGATAGAGCACCAGCCCTGAAGTCAGGAGGACCTGAGTTCAAATCTGGTCTCAGACACTTAATACTTCCTAGCTGTGTGACCCTGGGCAAGTCACTTATCCCCAATTGCTCAGCAAAAAGCAAAAAAAAAAAAATACTATTAAGATGAGTAATAGTCTTTTTTGAGTCAATGTTTCACCTAATCATAACAAAATATCCTTGTCTATCTGATATCCTGGGAAGTAATATGAATCATACCGTGGCTTCCTTATTTTTGATTCTTAGAAAGCACAGAGCTGCTCAAATTATCCAGTAGCTTCCAGACATTTAATAATTAGTATTTAATGAAAATATATTTAAAAGAATTGTTTTTATATTTAACCTATATGGATTTCTTGCTGACCTGGAGAGGGTAAGAAGAGAGGGAGAAAAAATTTGGAACACAAAGTCTTACAAAAATGAAGGTTGTAAACTATCTTTACATGTATTTGGAAAAATAAAATACTATTGAAATTTTTTTTAAAAAGAAAAAAATAGGGGGAAGCGAGGTGGCGCAGTGGATAGAGCACCAGCCCTGAAGTCAGGAGGACCTGAGTTTAAATCTGGCCTCAGACACTTAATACTTCCTAGCTGTGTGACCCTGGGTCATTTAACCCCAAATGCCTCAGCAAAAAAATAAATTAATAAATAAAAATTTTAAAATTTAATATATTTATATAGTCTTTTGAGGTTTGGGAGGTGCTTTACATGTTATCTCACATGATCAGTAATCCTGTGTATAGTTGCCCTACATCAGATTAATTGGTTTCTTTAATGTCCCTATACCCCCAAATATTGTAGTGTCTATTTTTTAAGGACAGTAATCATTATCAAAGTGACATAAATTCAGAGCTAAACTAAGCCTCAGAGATTCTCTAGACCAGGGGTTCTTTAAAAAAAAAGGAGGGGTGAAGTCTTGGTGAAGATTCTTGGTCCCTTTTCAGAATATATACATTTTAAATTCATAATTGATGGTAATACTAAATTTCATTTAAAGATTCGTGAAAATAAAGATCTTTCTTTTTCTTAAAGATTCATAGAGCTTCTATTCAGATATACTTATCCATACATCCCTTCCATGCACTCCAGGTTTAGAACTCCTGATCTAGTCCAATCTCCTCACTTTATAGACAAGGAAACTGAGACTCAATTAAATGATGTGACTTGTCCAAGTTCACACAAAGAATTAGTGGCAAAATCAGAATTATCTGACTCATAGTTGTACTGTTTCCATTCCATAGGGGTGGGTCTAATGGAGTCACCCTTTTAGATCACATATGGTTTGGGACAAAAATGAGGCATTATTATGTCATTAATCAGTAGCATAAGGAAGTTTGCTTAGCTCTAATAATGATAGGCCATTAGGATATAATGCTACTTCGCTTCTAAAGACACAGTCCAACTTATTTCCATATGAAAAAGAACTAATGATTACTGGGATAAGGAGTAGCATTGCTTATGGTCTTGATGAGGTCCAACAAATCATGAAAGTTGGAGTCATTTGCAATGAATTCACAAGTTCAAACTATTTCTTGGTAAAAAGGCAAAGCTTTAGTGTGACTCCACAAGGTAGGCCAAGTTCCTAATGAACTCATAATTAACAAGGGGAGAGGTGGAACATTTTATTGGAAAGGATCCAAAGCAAGATTTGCTAACTATTCTAATTGTGTGTGTCAATAAATCAATTGGTGATCATGGCTGTTTTGTTTATGTTTTATATAGTCTCAGGAGCTGATGTCGATAGCTTAATCTCCAGATTCTATAAAGTTACAGTGGGTATCAATACTGGATAGCCCTGTCTGTACATGATCATTCTGTCAGTATAAGATAATGTTACAGAATCAGCTTGGTCCTCACTAGAGCCCACTTAGATAGAGTTGCTGCCAGAGACGTGGTCTTTTGCTGGAGTCCATTCACTCCATCAGTTTGATTTCATTTTGTGTAATTATTTATGTCCTTAAGTGACCAGGATGCTGCACAAAATGAGGCAGAGGCCAATCAGGTCTTCAGGAGTTCTTTTAGGGAAAATTTACCTCCTGAGAGTGGTAAGGGAATGGGAGAACTCTGGTAAATGTTGGTCCTTTCATAACATTGTGTCAGCAACTTTCAAATATTAGTCCAAAAGGGATCCATAGAGATCATATAGTTCAACTCTGTCATTTGACTGTACATACCCTTTGATCCAGCAGTGTCTCTACTGGGTCTATATTGCAAAGAAATCATAAAAGAGGGGAAAGGATACACACATGCAAAAATGTTTGTAGTTGCTCTTTTGTGGTGGGAAAGAATTGGAAAATGATTAGATGCCCATCAGTTAGGGAATGGCTGAATAAATTGTGGTATATGAATATTATTGTTCTATAAAAAGTGATGAGCAGGCTGATTTTAGAAAAGCCTGGAAAGATTTAAATGAACTGATGGATGCTGAGTGAAACAAGCAGAGCCAGGAGAATATTATATACAGCAACAAGATTGTGTAATGTTGCATCTATGATAGACTTGCCTCTTTTCAGCAATTTAGTGATGCAGGGCACTTCTAATCTTTTTTTTTCTTTCTTTTTTTTTGAGGCAACTGAGATTAAATGACTCGCCCAGGATCACACAGCTAGGAACTATTAAGTCTATGAGGTCACATTTAAACTGATGCTCTATCCATTGGGCCACCTAACTATCCCCCTGTCCCCCTGCAATAAACTTTGGATGAAAAATGTCATCTACATCCAGAGAGAAAACTAGGGAAATTGAATGCAGATCACAGCATATTATTTTCACCATTTTTTCCCTGTTTTTTTTTTTTTTTTTTGGCTTCTATAGTATAGCCGAAAAGGTTCTGAAAATTAGATGTAGAGCCTGGAGAGCACTTATTTTTCTTTCATATATATATAATTTTCTTAGGTTATACATGTACATCCATTTTTTCACATATTTCCATGAGGGGAGGGTCTTGCACTTCAAGATAGAAAATAAAAGTGCCTTTGCTGTTCCAAAAGTATGTCTACCAATCTAGGCACCTATTAATTTTTTTTTTAAGAATCAATAACAATTTATTTTTTGGTTAACAGGCATTTATTAAGCTTCTACACATGGACACATAATAGGAATATAATACAATCGCAGGTACAAAGACACATAATAGGACAACAGGTAAAACAATCACTGAAGTAACACCTGTCTTTCAGGCAGTAACAGTTTACAGAGGAGTTCTTTTAAAATAAATTATCATTTGCATTGTTGGTGGAGCTGTGAACGGATACAGCCATTCTGGAGAACAATTTGGAGCTATGCTCAAAAAGTTATCAAACTGTGCATACCCTTTGACCCAGCAGCATTTCTATTGGGCTTATATCCCAAAGAAATCATAAAGGAAGGAAAAGGCCCCACATGTGCAAGAATGTTTGTGGCAGCCCTTTTTGTAGTGGCTAGAAGCTGGAAATTGAATAGATGTCCTTCAATTGGAGAATGGCTGAATAAATTATGGTATATGAATATTATGGAATATTATTGTTCTGTAAGAAATGACCAGCAAGATGATTTCAGAGAGGCCTGGAGAGACTTACATGAACTGATGCTGAGTGAAATGAGCAGAACCAGGAGATCATTATACACGGCAACAACAGTACTATATGACAATTAATTCTGATGGACATGGCTCTCTTCAACAATGAAATGTTTCAAACCACCTCCAATTGTTCACTGAAGAAAGCCATATACACCCAGAGAGAGGGATGAGAAATGTGGACTACAACATAACATTCTCATACTCCTTGACTGATGTTTGCTTACATTGTGTTTCCTTTATCTGATATATCGTTTGTGTAGATAAGATTTTTCTTGCACAACAATGATAAGTTTGGAAATATGTATACATATATTCGATTTGCCAATATTTTAACATAATTAACATGTAGTGGATATCCTGCCATCTAGGGGAGGGGTGGGGAGTTGGGGGGAAAAATTTGTAACAGAAAGCTATGTAAGGGTTATTGTTGAAGAATTACCCACACATATGTTATGCAAATAAAATAAAATTAAAAAAAAATAAATAAAATAAATTATCATTGACATATTTTGTTTCAAAAACTCCTGTTTCTTCCTATATCATATTCCCTACCCCCATATATTGTGCATAACAAAAATTTTTATTTTTTAAAATTAAAATTTTTTATTTTCAAAACATAAGCAGATAATTTTCTTTTTTTCTTTTTTTAAAATTTAATTAATTAATTTATTTTTATTAAAGCTTTTTATTTGTATAACATATGTATGGGTAGTTCCCCAGCATTGATCTTTATAAAGCTTTCCATTACAAATTTTACCCCCAGTCCCCTCCCCTTCCCTAGATGGCAGGAAGTCCACTACATGTTAATAATGTTGAAATACTTGACAAGTTGTATGCAGGTAATTTTCAACACTTACCCTTGCAAATTTTTTTCCCCTCCCTTCCCCTGACTTCTTTCTCTAGACAGGTTGTAATCCAGTATATGTTAAACGTGTGCGTTTCTTCTATACATAGTTCCACAATTATCATGCAGCACAAGAAAAATCAAATCAAAAAGGAAAATAATGATAAATAAAACAAAATGCAAGCAAAAAACAATTTAAAAGTGATCTACATTTAGTCCCCATAGCCCTCTCTCTGGGTGCAGATGGCTCTCTTGTGATGAAGACCACTGGAACTGACTAGACATCTATTCTTTTTTTTTCTTTTTTAAAAACAATTTATTATTTTTTTTATTTGCAAAACACATATATGGGTAATTCCTCAACATTAACCCTTACAAAGCTTTCTGTTACAAATTTTTCCTCCCTACTCCCCACCCCTCCCCTAGATGGCAGGATATCCACTATATGTTAATTATGTTAAAATACTTGACAAATCGAATATATGTATACATATTTCCACATTTATCATTGTTGTGCAAGAAAAATCGTATCTACAAGAAAGAAAAATCAGAGAAAGGAAACACAATGTAAGCAAACATTAATCAAGAGCATGAAAATTTTATGTTGTGGTCCACATTTCACATCCCTCTCTCTGGGTGTATATGGCTTTCTTCAGTGAACAATTGGAAGTGGTTTGAAACATTTCATTGTTGAAGAGAGCCATGTCCATCAGAATTGATCGTCACATAGTCTTTTTTTTTTTTTAATTAAAGCTTTTTATTTGTATAACATATGTATGGGTAGTTCCCCAGCATTGATCTTTACAAAGCTCTCCATTACAACTTTTACCCCCAGTCCCCTCCCCTCCCCTAGATAGCAGGAAGTCCACTACATGTCAATAATATTGAAATACTTGACAAGTTGTGCAAGAAAAATCCTATCTACAAGAAAAAAAAAAAAGAAAATCAGAGAAAGGCAACACAATGCAAACAAACATCAATAGAGATCATGAAAATGTTACGTTGTGGTCCATATTTCATATCCCTCTCTCTGGGTGTATATGGTTTTCTTCAGTGAACAACTGGAATTGGTTTGAGACAATTCTTTGTTGCAGAGAGCCATGTCCATCAGAATTGCTCATCATGTAATATTATTGTTGCTGTGTATGATGATCTCCTGGTACTGCTCGTTTCACTCAGCATCAGTTCATGCAAGTCTCTCCAGGCCTCTTGGAAATCGTCCTGCTGGTCGTTTCTTACAGAACAATAATATTCCATAATATTCATATACCATAATTCATTCAGCCATTCTCCAAATAATGGGCATCCAGTTTCCAGTTTCTAGCCACTACAAAAAGGGCTGCCGCAAACATTCTTGCACATGTGGGGCCCTTTCCTTCCTTTATGATTTCTTTGGGATATAAGCCCAATAGAAATGCTGCTGGGTCAAAGGGTATGCACAGTTTGATAACTTTTTGAGCATAGCTCCAAATTTAGGCATCTATTCTTGCAAAAATGTAAAATAAATATTTCCTGCATTCATCAGTGAGTGAAGTTCTTGGTAAGATATTTTGTTTCTTATAGATGGGAGCTTGCCTGGGATCTAGATATCAGAACTTGTGTTTGGCTCCTGTCAAAGCATGAGAATAGGCATCCCATTGATTTCAACAGTCTTGTGGATCAGCTCTGGTATCCCTCACTCATAGACTGTCCAAGATCCTAGGACCATGTTGATAAGTAAGACCACTTATGAATCAAGGAAATTAGGAGAGAAAAAACAGAGAAGGTTCCATGGAAACATGCAGTTCTATGCACAGAACAAAGTTAAGAATGTGGACTGTCTAGTAATGCCTTTGGTGGTTGGGGCCATACTGGGGAGGAGGTTTGAGGTCTCAGCAGATTAGTAAAATGAGGAATTTAATGGTACCAAGGGATACTGAGAGAACCCCTGTGGACATATCTCTGAATAATCCTAAAAGAGAAGATGTCAGAAATCTAGGATTGAGTAAATATTAGTGATCTGAGGTCATTGGAATGTGAAGGATCTTTATGCTGGAGTGCAGAAAGGATCTGTGAAAGAATATTTACAAGAATATTTACACTAGGGGAAAAGGAGTAAAAAAAAAGTTGGGTCCCAGAAGAGAAGAGATTCTCCAGGAAATAGGAAAGGAACGACTGTACTGCATTGGATCTTCAATCAGTTCAAATCCCTCCAAAATGGGACCCAACAGGATGACCCAGCTCAATGCCCATTCTGAGCAAAAAGTAGTTTAGAAGATAAGATCATTGACTCATACTCCAAAGGACTGTGAGCCTCATTTTTTTTTGGAGTGGGGAAGAATTGGAACTGGTTGGTGAAGGAACCCCAAACTACTTAGGGTCTGAGTGGGTTTCCTGTAAGGAGTTCATTGATTCTGTGAAAGGGAAGATTATACAGTATTAATGACCTTGCCCTGTTACAACAGTATTTGGATCTTAGTATGGTGGACATTGGGTTCAGTTTAATGCTTGTCAAATTATAGAATGTAAAGGCTTGATTAGCCACAGACAAGTAGTTATCACAAATATTTGTGCCCTGATGGAGAAAGAGGATTTTATGGGGCTGCTTGTCCAATTTGGAATAATGTTTGGTTTGCTACAAGGACCTGACACTTAGAAAATACAGATCAAAGAGTAAGTTGAACATATAGTTTGAGAATAGATGCAATAGGTATAGATATCTTAGGAAGATTTGGAATCAAGTCAAGGACTTAAGGCAAACATAGACATTAATGCCTGGGTAGAACTGGTAAAGTATTTTGTAAAGAGTCTGAAAAAAAAGAATTTCTGTGTCTGTGCTATGGATTGCCTCATTGCCCAAGTAGTACTTTTCCCTTTGTTTATGGAAAAACATAAGTGAATTCAACTGCATGTTCCTCTGTAATGTTCAGGGAGAAACTGAGGCAGTATCACACATTGGAAATTAGGTAATACTTTATTGATGTTAATTGAGAGTTCAGAATCCATAGCTATAATTCGGGACTGCTGGGACTCTTGTCTCAAAGCACACAGTCCATTGTGAGTTTAGACTGACAAGACATGTCAGCTGACTGGATCTCAGGCAGATCCAGCCCAGAGAGTTAGACTGACAGACAAGACAGCCGACTGAATAGGACTAATGTCACAAAGTGTTCAGTAGCTCATTGAGGGGTGTCACAAATTTTATAGTTTCCATAGCTCAGGGAGACAAAGAACTCAAGGGAACAGCTGAGAAACATCTGGGGTCCAAGGAAACTATAAATTCAGTTCTGGCAGGTAGGGAGTAAAGAGTGCTGAGTTTGGGAAAAGAAGACAGTAAGTCTGGAGCCAAAAGATAAGGGGTACATTGAGGCTGGCCATCTGGAGGTTTTATGACTCCTTTGGAATGTGAGTCCAATTATTTCTGATGGTCAGGAAGTGGGGATTGCTATTTTTGGGCAGAACAATCAAGGGAAACTGAAACAGAGCAACTGAGGGAAACTGAGACAGGGGAACTGTGGCACAATACCTCCTGTTTCAAAAATAATACTTTTGGGGAGAAGTGCAGTGCTTTCTTCTATCTGTTCCCTTTTATGAGGCAGTAAACCAGGTTCTACCAGACCCTCATCCCAGCTCTGGAAATCACTCAGCTTGCCTTTCATGGTAGGGCAAAAGGATTATAGTGGCAGATATCTGAGTCTAGAAGGTAACTGAGAGTAGTTCTGGGAATTTCTCAGAGAGGAGAATACCCCAAGCAAACCTTGGGTGCTACTGTGGAGACCTCAAACCTTCTTTGCCCTGGAACTGAGCGGGCACCATTTGGGAAAAGGGTGGTCCTGGGCTGGAGAGACCCTGGGAAATTGAAAACCCCTTCTGGCCTCTGGGAGGCCCCTGTTCATAGGGAAACTGCTAGATAGGATCACCACCTACACATCCTCCAGTTCCTAAGGAAACTCTTAGATGGGATCACTACCTATCCAACTGGAGATCTTGGCCTAGAGCATAATCACCCTCTATAGAAATTAGCCCTTAATCTCTCCAGCCTCAAGCCTCAGAAGGCTAAATAAAAGGACGACTCTGAATGCCGAATCTTCACTGCCTCCCTTTTGGAACTGGCCCACTAGGAAAGTTGGTTCCTCAGTGTAATAAACCCATTTTTGCCACAAATCTCTTGCCTCATTCATTGAGAATTCTTTTGCTAGGCCCACGACTGGCCAAAGGGGATCTCTCAACCCTCATTTCTCACACCTCAATAGCACCTATGCACTGATCTAATTGGCCTTTCCTTTTACTCTGGCATTCCAAGACCAAATCAGGAAGAATTATTTGAGAGATTAGCCTCGGGACTAAATATTTTTAAAAGGGAATTGTGAGAAATGGATGGATATTTGGTTTCCACAGTTATGAAAATTAAATTGGAAAAATGAAACAAATTAGAAAAATGAAACCTATAAGAACATCAAAGAATAATCAGGGATGGAGGTTTTAGATTTAAACAGGAGCCCTCTAAACTTTGCCTCCATAAGAATGTAAGCTTCTTGGAGAAAGGGACTGGCTTTGTAATCAGGGGTAAAAATTGACATTGTATAATTTCTGTACCATCCAATTAATGAGTAATCAAGGGAGGGGATTGCACTTCAGAATAGGAAAAAAAATACTACTTTTGCTGTTCTAAAAGTGTCTACTAACCTAGGTACTCATCTTGCAACAATGTAAAATAACACATGCTATATTCACTTATTTTTTTCTGTTTTCTTTGCCTCTCCTGTGTTTCCTCCCCCCTTTTGTTCTGATTTTTCTCTCTCAACATGATTCATAAAGAAATATGTATTTTAAAAAGTTAATATACATGAATAACTAGGAAAAAAACCAAAGAAAAAAAAGAATGTAAAATAAATCTTTCCTGCATTCAATTAGTAAATTAGTAATTCAGTAGAATTACCCTGGTAGAATATTTTGTTTCTTACACAGTTAAGTGAATTTCGCAGGGTCACACAGCTAGTTAATTAAATGTTTGAGGCTGTATTTGAACTCAAGTACTTCTGACTGCAGGATTGGCGCTCTATCCACTTTGCCAACTAGCTTCCCTTTGTGTGCAGGTTTCCTTGGCAAAAATACTGGAGTAGTTTGCCATGTGTCCTTTTTCAGTAGATAAGGCAAACAGGGTTAAATAACATGCCCAAGGTCACACAGTAAGCATCTAAGGCTGGACTTCTTGATTTCAGGCCCAGTGCTCTCTTCAGAGAGCCATCTAAGCTGTCTCTGCACATAATAAGCACTTAATAAACATTTATTGACTTAACTTAAAAGCAAATAGGTCATAATACAACACTTAAATGATTATTTTTTATGTTTTTTCTTCTACCAGTGCCATAAAAGGACAAAGAAGCCAATAGCAGTAAGGTAGGAAATCATTCCATAGACCCATGAATAAGGAGTGTCAGGTACCTTGATTTCCTCAACTGTAAAATGAGGGTGTTGGACAAGGTGATTTGCAATGTTCTAATATTTTTATTATACTCTCCAGAGGAATATAATAGTACAAGAGAAAAACTGAGAATGCTAATATCAGAAGGAACATTGTATTCATTTACAAAAAAAACATTTTGCAGCGATTCTTAAATACCCAGTCTCATATGAGTTCTAAGCTTTAAAAGACAAACAGTAACAGCAACAAACCAACTTATGCTTGCTTTCCTCCTTATGTTTCCTTTCCTCTTGGAGGAATGTGTTGCTTGGTTTTTGTTTTGTTTATTCTGTTTTTGATTTTTGGAAAACTCTTTAAAACACTTTTGATACAGTTGTCCCGAGGCTAAAGAAACCTTCAAATGCATTTCTTTCTTTTCTCCCTCTCTCATATTGTACAGGAATCCCTTAAAATCCCACATTTGAGTTCTTTCACAAACCCTACAATTCAGATTTTAATGGTGGGTTATTTTTTCTTTCAGGGGACTGAGGGGAGAAGAGTATGGAGGAAAGGAAGACTTAAAAAGGGGAGTTTTCTGGCCAGTAGGGTTTAATTTTATTTATTACCTAGGAAATCCATTAATAGTATTTATTAAGTTAATTATTAAAATATTTTACATACCTGTTGGAATATATTCAAATAACTTTTTCCCTTTAGAAGATTGACTTTATTTGTTCATACCTCCTAAAAACCATATGTATTTTTCTATAAAATTGTGTAACTATTTTATCCCTACTGTTCTTTCCTTACTCTAATATAATCCCTTTTATGTGGAACTGGACCTTTAATCATTCATTGTCAGAACATTAATCCATCCATCCTGTTCCTCGGTCACACATAAAGGTGGGCCAACTCTTGAAACTGTCTTGATTAGCATACCTAACCAGACTCTTCTACTACCAGGTAACTCCATGGGTATGCAAGTTTTGTTCTCAACTAGGCCCCTCCCTGGTCTTTCCCTAACTCCTCTCTAATTCCCTTGACCCTGCCCTTACTTCCCTCTGACTTTAAAAGTCCAGCCACAGAAAGCATCTTGCATAATCATAGATGGTTTAGCCTTGCGTGATCTCATTTGATTTAGCCCGTGAGCCATCTTATGATAAAAAAATGGCATCTTTTGTTGCCATGATAAATGTCTCATGAGTTGTTCACTTTGCAAACTGCCCTCCCACCACATGCATGGGTACTTCATTTATTTGATACTTTTTCTTATGGCAAAAAAGTTGGTTTTATTAGACACAAAGATAATGTAAGGTTACTCTAATTTAATAAGTCCTGTTTCTCCAGGCAGGAAAAGCACTTGGGAAGCCCAGGATTCCTGCAAGGAACTCATAGGAATTAATTAGCTACTGAGTGCCTGATTGCTTGGATCTCCTCAAGGAATGCTTTGATGGAGATTGTCTTTTTCATTTGATTAGGACCCCGTGATCTCAGGATGCCAGCTGGTGGGTGTCAGACTGGAAGTATGGGACTTGGGAACCTTATACTCCCCAAAATTACAAAGGGGAACTAAAGCTGATTTCAGCATACTTGGAAAGATTAGAAAAATGGCCCAACCAGGGTCTTTCTATTAAGGTTTTAAAATGTTTGCTTTTGTTGATCTTGTCTGTGTTTGCAAAATTTCTGTTCTACCCTTATTGTGATGGAGGCTAGCCTCCATCACCTTAAAAAGGTCTAGGTGAAGCCAGTAAGAAAAAAAAAGTTGAAATACAGCTAAAGTAGAAAAAATGCTAAAAAACATCTTAACAGATCCTGGAGGTTTTAAGATCAATCATTTTAAGATTTCAGAAAAGAATCCTTCTGAAACATCTGGGAAAGTTTTGGGGTACCACTATGTTGAATTTTTTTTAAGGACAGGGCATATCTCTGGGGATAACTTCTCTCCCTTATGGAGGCTTACAGGTGTGTCCTAACCAAGTCAGTGCCCTTGCTTGCTGGTTCTGAATCTGAATTCCTTGAAAGACTTCACTGCCAGAGTGTCCCAACATCTTTGGCATACTCTCAGCATTTCTGATGCCTTTCCAATTCAAGATAAGTTAATTCCCTACTACTGGCTTTCTCAGTAGGCAGCTGATAGACTGGGGGAGAGTTTTGGGCCAACCTCTGTTTTGGGCTCTGATCCTCCCTGGTTCTGGACCCTGCACCCCAACCCACAAGATGGGCGATACTTAATTTGAATTTTGTTTCTCTTCTGTTCCCCATGAGATACCATGTGTAGAGACTAGTGTGACCACACTAGCTCTCAGCGGGTTCCTCTCAGTCACTACCTGATAAAGTCTGGGTATCCCTGGCATCAATTACCATGGCAGCATGAAGTAGGGGAATCAGTAGTCAATCTTATAAGCACCTCTGTTTTAACTGAAAAATGTATTAAGTAGCAATCAAGTTTTGTGTAGTCTGTTAAGTTTTTTTGGGAATAACTAGAACCCAACTCTAGTGTTTAAAACACTGCTTTCTTTTTTCTTTTTTTTTTAATAAAACTTTTTATTTATTTATTTTGCTTTTTGCTGAGGCAATTGGGGTTAAGTGACTTGCCCAGGGTCACACAGCTAGGGAATGTTAAGTGTCTGAGAGCAGATTTGAACTCGGGTCCTCCCAACTTCAGGGCTGGTGCTCTATCCACTGCACCACCTAGCTGCTCCTTAAAACATTTTATTTTCAAAACATATCCATAGACAATTTGACAATAGTGACCCTTGCATAGCTGTATGTTTCATATTTTCTCCTCCTTCCCCCTCCCCACTCCCTTAGATGGCAAGCAATCCAATATATGTTAAACATGTTAAAATATATATTAAATCAATATGTATAAAATATTTATAAAATTCTCTTGCTGCATAAGAAAAATCAGATCAAAAAAAGAGAGTAAATGAGTAAGAAAATAAAATTCATGCAAACAATAACAAAAAGAGTGAGAATGTTATATTGTGATCCACATTCAGTTCCTACAGAGGTCTCTTGGGTGTAGATGGCTCTCTTCATCACAAGATCAGTGGAACTGGTCTGAATCCTCTCATTGTTGAAGAGAGTCATGTCCCTTAGAACTGATCGTCATATAGTATTGTTGTTGCCGTGAACAATGATCTCCTGTTTCTACTCATTTCACTCAGCATCAGTTCATGCAAGTCTCTCCAGGCCTCTCTGAAATCGTCCTGCTGGTCATTTCTTACAGAACAATAATATTCCATAACATTCATATACCACAATTTATTCAGTCACTCTCCAACTGATGGGCATCTGCTCAGCTTCCAGTTTCCAGCAACCACAAAAAGGGCCGCCACAAACAATTTTGCACATGTGGATCCCTTTCCTTCCTTTAAGATTTCTTTGGGATATAGGCCCAGTAGAAACACTGTTGGGTCAAAGGGTATGCACAGTTTGATCACTTTTTGAGCATAGTTTGAAATTGCTCTCCAGAATGGTTGGATCCGTTCACAGCTCCACCAACAATGTATTAGTGTCCCAGTTTTCCTACATCCCCTCCAACATTTGTCCTTGTCTTTTCCTGTCATCTTAGCCAATTTGAGAAAGATGTGGTGGTACTTTAGAGCTGTCTTAATCTGTGTTTCTCTGATCAATAGTGATTTAAAGCACTTTCTCATATGATTAGAAATAGTTTTAATTTCTTCATGTGAAAAGTGTGTGTTAATATCCTTTGACTATCAATTGGAGAATTCTTATAAATTTGAGTCAATTCTCTATATATTTTAGAAATGAGGCCTTTATCAGAATCCTTAAATGTAAAAATGATTTCCCAATTTATTGCTTCCCTTTTGATCTTGTCTGCATTAAAAACACTGCTTTCCCTAAAAGAATGATTGACAGCACAATCACATGACTTATGTTTTGACATAAGGCAAATATAAGCTTCATACTTAATAACTTCATATGGGTTTTTTTTAGATGTGACCAACAAATATTGCTATTTTTGAGATCTGTATGAGATCATTTTGATTTTCTGTGTGAGGTGATTTGGAAGTACACTCAACTAAATTTAGGTCACCTGATTGGTAATTAATGGGATATTATAAAAATGCAATTTACTTCCACTTTTAAAACCTTTGGAGTCCAGGAAAAAAGTTAATAACTACCACTGAAAATTTCCAGGTGAAGACCTGCACTCTGAAATAAAACTGGCACTTAACCCTTTTCCTGGCTCAGAAAGAGAGAAAAGGTTTTTGTGTATCTGGGAACCACCAGAAAGTAATTGGGATTGAACATCTAGTTAAAATTTAAGGAATCTCATAAACTAAAGAACTGGTTAATTTTAAAATAACTTTAAATTGCTATGTATTCAAATTAGGAACTTGACTGTCTTTATCTAGACATAAGATTCAAACACAGAGGGCAGAGGATCCTAGTTCTTTTAGGAAGCATTTATATACAAAGCTGGGAGTCTTTCTATTGGGTCTATATCCCAAAAGGATCTTAAAGAAGGGAAAGGGACCCACATGTGCAAGAATGTTTGTGGTAGCCCTTTTTGTAGTGGCAAGAAACTGGAAACTGAAAGGATGCCCATTAATTGGAGAATGGCTGAATAAATTATGGTATATGAATGTTATGGAATATTATTGTTCTGTAAGAAACGACCAGCAGGATGATTTCGGAGAGGCCTGGAGAGATTTACATGAACTGATACTAATGAAATGAGCAGAACCAGGAGATAATTGTACACGGCAATATCAATATTATAGGATGATCAATTCTGATGAATGTGACTCTTTTCAACAATGAGATGATTGAGGCCAGTTCCAATGATCTTGTGATGAAGAGTGCCATCTGCACCCAGAAAGAGGACTGTGGGAACTGAGTATGGACCACAACATAGTATTTTTACTCTTTCTGTTGTTGTTCACTTGCATTTTATTTTCTTACTCATTTACTCTTTTTTGATCTGATTTTTCTTTTACAGCAAGATAACTGTATAAATATGTATACACATATTGGATTTAACCTAAATTTTAACATGTATAACACATATTGGATGCTTGCTATCTAGGGGAAGGAGTAGGGAGAAGGAAGGGCAAATCTGAAACACAAGGGTATGCAAGGATCAATGTTGAAAAATTATCCATGCATATGTTTTGAAAATAAAAAGCTTAAAAATATATATACAAAGCTGGGAATGGTTACTATATAACTTTAAAAATATGTATATAACATATATTCGATTTGCCAATATTTTAACATAATTAACATGTAGTGGATATCCTGTCATCTAGGGGAGGGGTGGGGAGTTGGGGGGAAAAATTTGTAACGGAAAGCTATGTAAGGGTTATTGTTGAAGAATTACCCACACATATGTTACGCAAATAAAATAAAAATTAAAATAAATAAATAAATAAATAAATAAAAATAAAAAATAAAAAATAAAAATATGTATACATTAACTTTTGGATACTCTTTATAAATAATAACAGTATTGAGGTGTTACTACTAGCAATTATAAATCTGGATTTGTTTTAAGTCAAAATCTGGGCCTGAAGCAAAGTTTTCTCATTAGTATTATGGTAAATTATGCAACCTAATAGGAAAAGATAAGTTGTTATTTGACATTAAGAAATTAGCTATTTATTTGGTAACAATAAATTTATTGGCTATGTGGCCCCCAAGAAAGTTCTATTTACTTAAATTTATTGTTCTGTAATAGGATAAAAAATAGAACCTGTTAGAATTACATGATTATTTGTAAAACATTTGATATATAATGTTTGGTGAAGGGCAAATGCTATATGAATGCTAACTCTTTTATTAGATGTAATTAATTTAAAGTATATTTCTTTCTAAATTATATATTATACAATTTGTAAAAATTATATGAGCTATGTTTCAAAATGAATAGGTTAGGAAGCAGGTTATTCTATCAACTGCTGACCATGTGCTATATCATCTGAAGCACTGTAATTAGGAACTTAGAAAGTTTTGTAAAGTTTCATCCAACATTATTTAGCTATCACATAAAAATTGTGAGATTAATTATTTTTGTAATCATGTTCTATCTGAATTTTATTGTCTTGTTTTCTACCTAAAGTGAAGAAAGAACAGGAAACCCTCCTGAAAGCTGATAGTTTGGGAAAGGAAATCCTATTAATTGTATCTATGAGAACCAATAAATACTAATTGATAACTAATGGGTACTTTCTGAGATCTTAGAACTGAGATTTGTCATTGTCATTCAGTAACATGAATTAGAGTATACACTAAACAACTAATAGAATGTGGAAAATTTATTTAAAACCAATTCCTCTATCTAGGGAATTAGATAGTTTAAGAGGAAGTTATGGTTAAGACAATTTGGATATCACATGAATATTCTAAGATTGTTAATTTATTGGAAGTTTTTTTCTTTTTTTTTCCTTTTCTTTTTTTTTTTGGAAGTTATTTTCTTTATGTGAAAATCTAAAATGTATGATTGAAAAGTATATGATTGTCATTTAAATTATTTGAAATTATATAAAATGAAAACCTTATCCAGATGGGTTTTACTTTTTAGATCAGTTCATCTTTGGATCTGAGGCTATAAAGCACCCTTCCCCTTGCATAGCTGGTGGTGGGGGGTGAAAGGGAAAAATTCAGTTTTCCTAAAGTCCTTTAAACCAGTTTAGTGAAATCTCTTCACTTTAAAATTGTTTCCATTGTTTAAATGTTAGGTAGTCTATGTTCTTGTCCCTTTGGATATAATTAATAAAAATGTGTTTTGCTTATATTTCCACATCTCAAGTTTTTGGCTATATACAATTGAGCATCTTAGAGCAAAATCACTTGTGTTAGGTTGATCTTAAGATCAACCTACTTAAATATCAAAATAAGTTGTGAATTTCCTGTGATAAATCTCTTATTGGTACAAATGTAAGATTGTAGTCAATACTTATTATATAGAATAGAACGAAGTTCTGGTGTAGGACTTGCTATTTGAAATAAAATCTCTTGGGAATGAAGCTGACACTTTTTTTTTGAGTTTTGAATTCAGGTGTGTTTATCTGCTGAGGCAGTAATCTAGGCAGTACTTCATCATTTGAGAGAAGTGCCACAAGCTTCTCAGAAGGGTGTGATCCTGAATTTTTACAAGTGGAGATCTGTATCTGGGCAAGAACTGGAAGAACAATAATAAACTTTTCTTAGGGTGTGATCCTTCTAGCTCAGTTTCCCAGATATGTTCCTGTGTTTTCCACCTAATTATCCCTTAGTCTGGCCATGAGGTGGAATAGTTATTGCATGTTTTGTTGTTAACTTTGATTCTTACCTGAAGACAAACAGAACTAAGGATGCTTTATCCTACTAAAATCATGCCACTACTTTGTCCTTATAACAAATTCCTATATTCAGAGCAAGTAGTCAGTAAAAACTATGAGAAACAGATCTGTGGAGAAGGAAAGAATTTGTGTTCAAAGAACTAGAGTATATTATGGAATACAAAATTGGATAATATTGATTATATTAAGTTAAAAAGTTTTTATACAAACAAAACCAATGAATACAAGATTAGAAAGAAAGCAGTAAACTCGGAAATAAATTTATATCCAAGGGTTCTGATAAAAGCCTCATTTCTTAAATAGAAAATTGACTCAAATTTATAAGAATACAAGCCATTCTCCAACTGATAGATGGGCAAAGGATATGAACAGACAATTTTCAGATGAAGGAATTAAAACATTTCTAGTCATATGAAAAAATGCTCTAAATCACTATTGATCAGAGAAATGCAAATTAAGACAACTCTGAGATACCACTACACACCTGTCAGATTGGCTAAGATGACAGGAAAAGACAATGAGTTGGTGCTAGGGCATGGGACCCTGCTGAGAGGGAGTACAGAGCCCACCTTGACCTGTGGTGCACAGTAAGTTTTCTGCCACGTTGCAGAAACACCCTTGTTGAGCAAGGAGCACTGATGCACGGCATGGGAATAAGTTGAGTCTGAGGGTCACAGCTAGTTGCTTGTGAGCAGGGATGTGAGCCTCTCACCTGTGAGCGGGTTGCTGACATGGCTGGGTTGGCTCTCCTTCCATTGGCGGATACCATGCATCTGTAATTCCCATGAGCTGCTTCTCTGAATGGTGATTGGGGGTTGCCTACTGTTCACACACTGATCATGCTTGCAAAAATATATATCAACAAGGCTGTGCAGCATAGTAAACTGGAGCTCTTTTCACACCCTATGAGTTCTCCTGCCTCATTCATCTCGCCTCTGAGATCAAAGGGCTCATACAAGGTGAGCTCTTAAAAGATGGCTGCAACAAGTTGGGAGGGATTGTGAGAAGACTAGGTCACTAATACATTGTTGATGGAGTTGTGAACTGATCCAACCATTCTGGAGAGCAATTTGGAACTACGTTCAATCCAGCAGTTTCTCTATTGGGTCTGTATTCCAAAGAGATCTTAAAGGAAGGAAAGGGCCCCACATGTGCAAGAATGTTTGTGGCAGCCCTTTTTGTAGTGGCTAGAAACTGGAAACTGAATGGATGCCCATCAATTGGAGAATGGCTGAATAAATTATGGTATATGAATGTTATGGAATATATGGAATATAAGAAATGATCAGCAGGATGATTTCAGAGTGGTCTGAAAAGGCTTACATGAACTGATACTCAGTGAAATGAGCAGAACCAAGAGAACATTGTACATAGCAACAACAAAATTATATGATGATCAATTCTGATGGATGTGGCTTTTTTTCAACAGTGGGGTAATTCAGGCTAGTTTCAATAGTCTTGTGATGGAAAAAGTCATCTCCACCCAGAGAGGACTGTGGGAGCTGTGTAAATCACAACATAGCATTTTCACCTTTTTTTGTTGTTTGCTTGCATTTTTGTTTTCTCATTTTTTCCCTTTTTGATCTGATTTTCTTGTGCAACATGGTAATTGTAGAAATATGGATAGAAGAATTGCACATGTTTAACATATATTGAATTACTTGCAATCTAGAGAAGGGGGAAGGGGGAAGGGAGGGAGAAAAAAATTTGAAACAGTTTTGCAAGGCTGAATGTTGAAAACTATCTTTGCATATTTTGAAAATAAAAAACAAAAAAAGAAACTATGAGAACAATGC
This sequence comes from Myrmecobius fasciatus, assembly GCA_023553655.1. Taxonomy (NCBI): domain Eukaryota; kingdom Metazoa; phylum Chordata; class Mammalia; order Dasyuromorphia; family Myrmecobiidae; genus Myrmecobius; species Myrmecobius fasciatus. The sequence continues at coordinate 358,523 of JAJPUD010000002.1, forward strand.
AAATATGTATTTATGTAAATCTTGCAGTTTTCAATTTGAAAATGTATAGTCGTTAGGTAAATGAGTATTTGGCCTAGTCATCAGCCTAGATATATATCTGTATGAAACAGAGTCCTTAAATGTTAAAAATGATGTAACAACAACTGATTATTGGTAACAATTGTTTGTGGGACCCAATTTATTGAAACTAAATCTGCAATATCTTCAGTGTGGTTTAGATAAGGGTATTTACGTGAAACAAGTTTTCTTAGAAGATATAATTTTTGGAATATTTTATGTTACATTAATGTTAAAGTCCATTTTATTTATTGCTAATGTGGGAATAAAATCTGCTTATACTGTGTAACTTGTGGTACAAGCATGTTTTCTTATGAATGACTTATTTTGCACAGGTCAAACCATAGCAAATACGAAATGCAACCACAAAAGAAGCTGCTCACTAATCTAATAGCCTCCTTACTCCCTTAGTCCCCCAATTCTTATATTTCATCCTATAACAGACCCTTGCAAAAGAGAGGGATATACTGTTTTCCTTTTTGAGTGATTTAAAACATCCTCAGACCAACTTCTAATCCCAGAAGCAAGCCAGTAGAAACTTTTCTTTGGCCTGCATGAAGCCACTCTACGAAAACTATTTTCACTGGTCAAAACAACAACAAAAAAGGTGAAGATACAATTTCTTAATGGAAAGTGAATCTTGAAGATTCTCTCTTATAATGGAAAGTGAATCCTTAAGATTTTCTCATACATGTATGTATGTATGTGTGTATATATATGTACACATATATATGTGTACATGCATATATAATCTCTTTTATAACATATATACTCTCTTTTATAACATATATTATACTCTTGCATAACCTGTTTAGAGGAGGGATACATATCTAAGAAAAGAATGGTAGATATTACACATATGCCTCATGTAGGAATTTCAAATTATTTCTGGGTGTTTTGTTTTGTGTGTGTGTGTGTGTGTGTGTGTGTGTGTGTGAATAACTCTATCAACTTAGTGGAAGCCTTTCCTTGCATGTAGCAAAGTCTTTGTTAAAGGAGACTATCTCTCATTTTCATCTTCTCAGCTTTATACCGAAATGATGATGGCCCAGTTTTCACAAAATAAATAACCCAAATTGTGGCATTTAAATTATCTCCATTCTGCCTATCATCCTCAAACTTCAGAAAAAGTGGAGAAATTTGATCATACTCTTTTTGGGTCAATTGCTTTCTCCCACAATTCTTGAATTATTTTCTTTATTCAACTTTTTGAAAGATTTCTTCAACTGAGTGAATGATGTGACAAAGGAACTTTATCCTTTGCCAGAACCTAATCATCCATCCTGTTCCTATGGTCACACACAAAGCAGGGACAACTTCTGAGACTGCCTGGATCAGCACATCTCACATATACTCTGGTCACCTTTGTTCTCCAAGCTCCTTCCTGACCCCTCCCTAACTCCGCCCTAATTCCCTAGACCCTGCCCTTACCTTTCTCCCCTCCTTTCTTCTGACTTTAAAAGTCCAGCACCTTGCAAACAAAGCACCTTGCTTTGTTTGTGTTTGTATGTGTTGTTTAATCACATTTGACTTAGTAGGTCAGCCATTTCAAATGGCATCCTTTGTGGCAGTAATAAATATCTCACAAGTTTTTCACATTGCAAAACATTCTCCCACAATCTACTTCAGTACTTCATTTATTTGATACTTCTTCACTTTGTCCCAAAGATTTAGATATAACTTAGTATATACTTCAAGCTTCTAGCATCTTATGCTATATGAAGAAGGCCTTGAAAATAAAGAACTGGGGATGAGTCAAAACCCAAATTGTGACATTATAATAATGCTGTTCATCCTTTGTTTTGAAGACGACCAATGATGTTAAGAGGTGATGTATTGAATTTCTGTGAGTTGGACTGAAGTGAGACAATTGCACCATGTTTTCAGTCTCTCTCTTCCAGATATATCAAAATTCAGTGGCAAGACAAGTCAGAACAACTGGCAATGGCCCTGGATGCAGTAGTTAGTGTAGTATTGATCCTAGAATTTGGAAGACCTGAACTTAAATTGTATCTCTGATGCTAATGGGGTAATAAAGCCAGAGCATCTTTATTTTTTAGACTTCAACACAATTAAAATGATTAAGTAACATTTCTTGCCAATGCCACTTTTTCTCAATTGCTTTCTTAAGAGTTCCTGTAAACACTTTTCTGATATTACTCCTCCAAAATAGGATCCAGGTAGTAAGGGATTCTGACTGGTCTCTTATTTCATGTGATTTGGAGCTGTGAGGCTGGCTCAAAAAGCAACTGGGTCAGGAAGACTGTGAACTATAAGGATAAACCAGAGCCAGGTACTAGTCTTTTTCTGGAGGAAGGCTTTCAGTTAGCACAGACAGTACCAGCTCTCTCGTGGACTTCCCACAAGTGATGAGGAAAGGATTTCTCTCCTCCTCTGCTTCAGCAACTATGGAGCCATACAGGGCAATGGGAATATATGACTGCCTGAGTGATCCCTGGCTACTCCTTCAATGTTGTGTTCCTTTCTCTAAGCACAAGAGTCAAACATCAGACTGGAGAAACAGACATTTCCACTTCTGGTTTGGCAGTTCTGAAGTTAGAAGCTAACTGCTAGAGGCAGGTAACTCCTGCCATTGCAAACTTCTCAAAGGAAAAGAAATGGAACCATTGGCAAGATTTTGAAGCAGCCCAGGTGAAGAGTAAGCTGTGTCCTATTGGTTTCTGGACCTCTGAGTTGCACAGGTAAGTCAGACATGAAAACAAAATATCTGTTCAATGTTCCCCAAAGTGTTATAAGTTTTAAGTATTAATGCATGCTAATGAGTCTTTTGTGTTTTAAGCATTTTTTTTGTGATAGAGGAATAGTTACTCTACATCTTAGATCTACTATTTTGTATATTAAATAATTTTCTAGAAGTATATTTAAGATTTGTTTTTATGAATCCTGGTGTGGGAAACATAAACAGACACAGAGAGAAAGAGAAAGGTCCACTGCCCTCTATTTAGGGTAAGGCATTCTCAGGACTGAACCTGGTTGGCTCTAAATCCAGAGCATGAACTCCCCTTTTTTTGATATGGACATCCCAACCATGTGTAAAAAAGGGACAATAAGATTAAAAGATTTAACATGAAATTTTTGGTCAGAATAATATGTAATCAAAACTTCAAATAGGAATACTTATTGCATTTCTTTTTCTTCAGTATTTTGTATTTTAAAAAATGAACATTATGGTATAGTGGATGGAAAGTTGAATTTGGAGTAGGAAACACCTAGGGTTCAAGTCTTGTAGTTGATAATCACTCTGTGGTTATCATGGGTACATGGTTAAGTCACTTCTCAGTTGTCCAGGTAATTTCTTAAGTTACAATGGGGTGATTCAAGGCAATTCCAATAGACTTGTGATGGAAAGAATTGCATATATCTAACCTATATCAGACTGCTTGCTCTCTAGAGGAGGAGGGAGTGGGGAAGGAAGAGAAAAATTTGGAACACAAGGTTTTGCAGAGGTAAACGTTGAAAATTATCTTTGAATGTATTTGGAAAAATAAAAAGCTATTATAAAAACAAATAAAATAATTAATGGTAAAAAAGACTAAGTTACAAGTGAATGCTAAGTGAGTTGTTTCTATGCCCAGAACTCATTTTTTCCTTATCTGCCTCCTGCTTTCCCTGGCTTCTTTCAGGTTTCAGATAAAATCTCACTTTCTGCAAGAAGCCTTTCCTGATTTCCCTTGGTGCAAGCAGTCACCATTGACAGCAACACATATGCTGTCAACTCAAGGGTGTTCTTTTAAAAAGCATTTAAGCTGATCCCTCCCTCCTACCACGGGCCACCTTGAATAAAAAGAATTAATTCTAGAGAGTCACACTCATAAAAATATGAGTGTGAAAAAGGTTAAGAAGCATATGAAGAAAATGTTACAAGTAATTTCTAGTAACTAGATGATTACTAAACCATTTCTTGTAGTAACTGCCAATTTTCTTTTAGTAAAGGACCTATTGTAACTTAAGGGAAAGCCAAGGGGTCCAGGACTGGCTTAATAAAAAAGGGTATTACCTAAAAGCATGGTATTTTATCACGTCATAAAAATCATGTGCTAAGAAATGTGCATTAAGTACACCAATCTTAGTAGCTGTATTTGTAGCAGCCATGGCAACTTACAGCAAAAGGGAAAGGTTGACCTGGATCAAATAGCACATTGTGATTCAGGTGTTATTGTAATAACACTAATTTTCAAACACTGTTGGCACCCTTTAGCAAGGAGAACAAAGCTAGACATTACTTGTCTAGCTACCCACAAACCATCTCTAAATCCATCAATGTAGTTTAAGGATAAGATAACTTAGATTAATGAGGAGTGTATATTGTGAAATGGTTAAAAGCTATGAAGTCATTTTTCTCACTTTAATTCCACCTGATAGTAAGAAATTATTTTAAAACACAACAGTTAGTTTTGAACATAAATGTATGGATTATTGGGAAGAGATAGAAAACATTCAAGGAAAGCAAGTCTTTTAATTAACAAACATGCAACGGAGAAAACATTTCATTTAATGCAAGGAAGTTGGAAGATAATCCCAATAATGATATACAAGTGTTGTTGGGAGGAAAAAAAGTTACAATAGGAAGGTTGCCACCAAGAAAACAATATGGCACAATACAACTGCTGGCACTTGTATCCTCAAAGTACCAAAATAAAAACTAAGCAGTATAAAAGTCTTATCCCTTTACAATAATGGAAAAATAAAGTTTGATATGAAGTCATTTCCACACTTCACTGGATGAACCATGCTAATTAATCAATTACAATGAATTCTTTACAAACAAATAATTTGGTACAATGGTTGTTCCTCATCCCAGCCTAACAAATTTGTCTTTAAAGTGATAGCACAAGACTATAACACTACGCAAATATTATTATAATTATATATCTCATGCCTAGCAATTTCAGAAAGAAAATTCGCAAACATTACAAATTTATCCTATAAAAGTTAAAATTCTTGTGCTAAAATGTCTATCTTCATCTTATCTTTACTGCTGATTTTTTTCCTCCTACCCCCACAATTCATAATAGCCCAGTGGATTTGTGATCTCATTGATATGCCTTTCTCCAAATATTTTATTCTGTGTATCATTAGCTGAATTCATGTTTGTGTTGCCTATCAAAAGTCTTACTTTTATCATTCATAAGGAATATTTATTCTATTTGGAATATATTGAATATCCTTTGTGACAGGGAGAAAAACTTGTGGAAATACACTATTTCTGTTTCAGCATTAGTAGTTATACTACAGTTCATTTCCATGTGCCTGCCCCACATATGCGAATTTTGTCCATGTACTCCCATAAATCCACTACAAGGGGTGCACCCAACATGCTGAGGGCAATTCTCCATGTTCACTTAGCATTAACTTGCCTTTAAGGTTTATAGTATGTCCACTGTTTATTTTTTGCTCTTGCTTTGTGGCTACCTAAATTTTTTTTCTTCTCATTTCTTAGATAACATCTTTTACACTATTTCTCCTGTAATGTTAGTACAGCTTATTCATACCCTTCCCAGTGCCTTGTGGGTATTTTTCACCTTCAACTCTACATATAACACTAACAGCCACATAACACTAGAATACTGCTATTGTGAAAAATCATAGTCTTTCTGGGAGGAGCTTGTTGTCACACACACACACACACACACACACACACAAAACCAAAACCAAAAAAACTAATTTCCAATTCCAGTTCATTATCTTACTTCAGCTTAATTTTAGGGCCATCTCCTTTCTACACTAAAAGGTGTGTACTGATGGGCTAGCTTTGTGGGGTTACCCTTCTATAATCATAGTTTGAATGATAGGCTTTCCTCTTTCACTTGCCTTTTTCTATGTGGGTAGTGGGCCAAATTCTTTTAATTATTGATAGCAAATTAGGGAGGATATGCAATAATCAGCAGTGTCATTTGCAAGGCACTTAAACTATATGGGCAACTCGCCTGTTTTGCCAAATGGGGATGATACTTTGTCTCTCACAAGATTGTTGTAAGGATCAAGTGATGAGATAACATATATAGAGCTGACTTAAAACTTTAAAGCTATCTATAAACATTAAAAGTTTTCACCTTGGTGGTGCAGTTAGGACTGAGATAATATTGGGACCAGTCACTGTCCCAACTTTAAAATTTTTTTTTAATATTCTACAGATAACTGCACAGGGGGATAAAGTACCTGCTTTTGTAGCTGAATTAGGATGTAAGCTCATCTTGTACAGGTTTGCTTAAAATAGCCTTAATTCCAGTAACAGACTTCCTATTTTTTCTTTTATTAAGTCTATTTCAGAAGTTTTTCATTTCATGAAACTTAGAAATTATTAATATTTGATAAGGCAACATCTATATCATTGCTATATCCAGGTGATTGCAAGTAAGTTTGGTCTGTGATAAATAAGGATCAGACTAGCTCCTAAGAGCTGATTGTTAAATTTTCAGTGTGAGGATTTATACTTCAGGATTTGGCAAACAATTTAAATTAGGGCTCAATTTGTTGTTTAGATCTAAGTGGAGAAAATAATAATGAAGATTAAACCTAAAATTGTTTTATTTGTTTTTCCTCTTGGATATCTGGTTATCAAATATTCACCAGCACACTCCTAATGATAATGCTCCAGTTTCAATTAGTTTATAGGTTGATTTCTCAAGGTATTTTCAGATCTCCATTTTTAGCAGGGAATTTATCATTTGTTAATCCATGAAAAGTAATTTCTGATAATTCTAGACACTAGGTCATGTCTTGCTACAAATTTGGTAGATACTTAAGCTTCTATAGCCTGTTTGTAGAGCTGCAATCTATTGCTTAGTAATCTACACTGCTTAATGTGTATGGGCTCAAGATTAAACTGATTTCTGCTGTCAATGAAAATCCTAAATTGCCATAATAGATCACTCCACTTCAATAAACAAATCTGCATGTCTTATCCATTTCTTCCACGCTGCTTTCTCTATCATTGATTAAATTCATGGGCATGTTGCTCATTAAGAGTCTTATTACTATCCTTAAGGAATATTTGTTCTATTTGGAAATCTTTGCCCCTTTGACAATGATGACTTGTGGTAAGTATTTATCATTGTTTTAGCATTCATTTAATATTAGTAATCAGTGAGCTATCAAAAAGTTCTCATTAACACAAAGAGTTTTATGATTTTGGCGTATGTATGGGAAGCATTTTATCAGAGGAGAGACATTAAGGCAATATTTTGTTCTAATAAATCAAATACTTTTTAGATTAAGGAGATACAGTAGAATCTTGTATTCTGAACACCTTTCAATTAACTGTCCTGTTTTAAGATATGTTCTGTAATCGAATATCATTTGCCAAAACCCGACTATTCCCTTTTCTTATCTTCATCAAAAATAATAACAGTAATAACTGCAATAGCAATAATAGGTAATTTGTAGGGACCACTAATGTTAGACTCTACTTAATTTAACCAATTTAGAAAAATGCAAATAAAAACAACTGATTCTATTTTACATAATGTTGAATAGGCAAAAATAACATGATGATGAAATTCAAATCTGGAGTAGTTATGGTAAAGTAGGCACATAATTAAGTTGTTAGTATAATTGTAAACTGGTCCAATCTTTTTTGGAACTCAACACACATTTATATAGTAAGAATTGCAAAAATGTGCCTATCTTTTGACCTAACGATCCTGCTCCTGGAACTATACCTCAGGATTACTAGCAAGGGAAAATAAAAACAAACCTCTGGACAGAATGTTTAGCAGCAAAATATCCCCGAAAGATCTCAGATGGTTGTACAATTATAGCATGTGAATGAAAAGGGATATTATTGTCCTTTGGAAATAAAATGAAGACTTTTGGAAAACATGTGGAAAGATCTAAAGTGAAAAGAGAACCAAAGGAACATGATACTTACCACCCACAACTATAAGCAATATATGTATGTTGCAGAAGGGATCAGAAAGAAAGGGAAAAGTACATGGGAAAATATTAAAATAAACCTGCACTTTTTGGATGGGGTTAACAATAGGCAAATAATTTAATTTTACAAACACTTGTGTCTAATGTTACTAACAATTTCTTCTTTTCAATTTATTTTGGTTCATTTTTCACTCTTTTCTCATGTTTATTTGCCTATTTATAATTGTCAATGGAAACTGAAATGAAATTCATATTAAAAGGAACCTGGTTAGTTCCTTTTCACAGAAGGCAGTTTAGATCTGAAACAAGTTTGTTTTATAGTTTTATGATAAGATCACCAAAGTATACAGATGGCAAATATTTGATAGGAACAAGTAACAATGAAAAATCTTATAGGCAAAGGCAGGCAAAGGAGCTCATGATATTGATATAAGGGAACATATTGTATTACTATGTGTTTTGTTGCCCATGTCTGTATAGAGAAGCACAAAACTTAAGAAACAAGGAGTTATAAAGTTATGCCTTTATTAAGTATATCAGCACAAAACTTAAGAAACAGGAAGGAGTTATAAAGTTATGCCTTTATTAAGTATATCAATCTACCTGAGCAACTGACCACTGATGGCCATGACAGGCAGTCATTTTCATAAATAATAAAATTTGTTAAATGAACAAATGCAGATGAGCAAAGCTACATAGAGAGGCTTCCGCCAACCATTTATCCTGAACTTCTGTGACTATACTTCTAGGAGCCCTCTGATTCTGAGATACGGCCAACTTAAGTTAGAAAGTAGTGCTGCTCTCCCAAAGCTCAAGATAAAATCTAGAATTATGAAATGATTGACAATGACTAAAAATTAAAAAGGTACTAAATTGTGCCTATGTGTAGCTTAACTAATTTAAATTATGCTGAATGGGGAGCAAAGCATAGCATTTTCATCTTTTTTATTTGCTTCCCCCCTTTGTTTTTTTTTTCCCTTTTGATCTAATTTTTTGCATATGACAAAAATGGAAATATGTTAAGAAGAATTATACATGTTTAACTTATATCAGATTCCTTGCTGTTTAGGGGAGTCTTTTTTTTTGAGGGGGGAAAAAGGGAGAAAAGTTTGAAACACAAGGTTTCAAAATATTGAAATATTTGCATGTATTTGGAAAAATACCACCTTGTACTTAAAAAAAAAAGAGTAACATTTTTATTTTTAAAGACATGGGATGTAAGAACAAAATAGCATGCTTTATAAAACAGTGAAAAGAACATAAATATGCAATCAGAGGACCTAGGTTAAAATCTTGCCTTTGACATTACCCTCTCTTAACAGTGTCAGGCAGCTCAGCAAACTTTCCTGGACTTGATTTTTTCCTGGACTTCAATTTTTGGAGTTCTCAAAGGGACTTTTAAACCTTTAATCTTATTATTACTCTCAGTTATACTATGGAAAGTCTGATCATTCTGTTTAAGGACCCATATGATTAAGGCGGCAACACTGTTCACCTTACAGTAATATTTAATAATAAACAACTTTTTGAACATAAAGTTCATAAGACTAAAATTATAAAATAAAATGAATGTTATAAATTGATTAATATTCAAGAATTTCTATGTCAGTTGTTTTGATATTTTAAGGATACCATGCATTAGTAAAAACCATTACATGATTTTACCATAAAATGCATTATAATGGTCAAATATTTAATATTTCAATTCTTAACTATGTTCAATAGAATATACTAAAATATAATTTGACATGAATCAGTGATCTAAACATAAAAAAAAGGCACATTGTAAAAAAAATTGTTATTGTGGAAGGGAGAAAAAAATAATAGTAAACACAGGTAATGTCTTAAAAAAAAGTTTCCTGTTACAAAAACAAAAAAAGCTTTTTGCACAAGTAAATTTATCAGTAAATTTAAACAATAAAGTAAAAGCTGGAGAAAAAAAATCTTTGTAAAAATGTTGGTAAAAAGTCTCATAAAAGACATCAAAAAACCTATGGGAAAATGAGAGATTTATAAGCATTAAAATCATTTCTTAATTGGCAAGTTTTGTCAAAAATTATAAAAAGGCAATTTTTGAAAGAAGAAACAAAACTATTTACTTTCAAAAAAGTTCAAAATTGCTAATAATCAGAGAAATGTAAATTAAATTGAGGCATTGAACTTGGTCTTCAAAAAGCTGACAGGATTACTTATTGGAAAACTAGAAAACAAATTTGCTGCTAGTAGAGCAGAGTATTGGTCTGACCATTTCAGAAGGCAATTCGAACTTGACAATGAAAATTACAAAAATGTTCATACTCTTTGACCTAATAATCCTGCTATTTAAGGTTTATACACACAAAAGATTACTCACAAGAAAAATATATTTGTACAAAAATATTCATAGCAGCATTACTCATAAGAGTAAAAAACTAGAAAAAATTTATGGGTCAATTGATAAATTGCTTAAGAAAATTGTGGCATAAGAATGGAATGAAATGTTACAGTGACATAAAGGACGACACATAAGGAATAAGTGTCTGCTACATGCAAAGCATACTAAAGATTCAAAGACAAAAACTAAACAGTCCCTGACTTTAAGAAACTTCATATTGGGGGCGTTACACAGATACATACAAAGAAATTTGAGGAAGAACAAATCATTGACAACTAGGACAAGCTGAAAAGCTTTCTTATAGGACAGATATTTGAGCTGAGCCTTGAAAAAGTTCTAGCCCTCAACACAGTCTGGACCAAGACACCAAATGGTATGGTGAATTGGATAGCGAGTAGATTATTTTGGTTAGAAGGTACACTGAATAAATAGCTCCTGGGCAGTTAGGTGGCATAGTGGATAGTGTTAGGCCTGTAGTCAGGAAGAACCAAGTTCAAATCCAGCCTCATAAATTTACTAGTTCTGAGACCCTGGACAAGTCAGCTAATCCTGTTTGCCTCATCTTCCTCATCTGTAAAATAAGGTGGAAAAGGTAATGGGAGACCATCATTCCAATATCTTTGCCAAGAAAACCCCAAAATGGGATCACCAAGAATTAGACACAACTTAAAATGACTAAGAGATCACATGAAGGAATAATATGAAGGAAGGCTGAAAAGGAAGTCTACAATCAGTATGTGAAAGGGTTTCGTTTTCAAGCTAAGAAATTTAAACAATTCTAAAAATAATTTTGCATATAATTTTTGAGTAAGGCTATGACATGATCAGATATATGCTTTAGAAATGTTTTTCGGGAAGGTGTGTGGAAAATGGATTGTAAGGAAGCAATGTTATGGATTTAAGACATGCTGTGGAGGCAGAACTTATAAGACTTGACAACTGAACGGAAATGGGAAATGGATATCTGAGTAAGATTTATAATCTGACTTCTGAACCTCATAACTCAAACTGTACTCCCCATTAGTTACCAACAACCTCCCTTAACAGTAACTCTGATCATTTTATTCCTTTTGGACCTCTCTCGTATTTAACACTTTCAATGATGTTGCATCTCTTGGATATTACCCAAAGTTTTTGTGAGACTGTTCTCTCCTAATTTTCCTATTATTTGTCTGAATGCCCCCTCCCTACAGAGTCCCAGTTCTATATTCCATCCTAATATTACTCCTGAGCTTCCATTTTGCACCACTCAGCAAGCATTTACTATGCCAGCATTATTAGGCACTGATGATATAAAAAAGTAAAACCAGTCCCTGATAAAAAGATAATTATAGAGAGTAAGCCATTAGCAGTTGTTAGTAATGATGCAGGGGAATCAGCTTAAGTGGTGGGGAAAGATCCAAAAAGGGAATCCTTTAGTGGGTAACAGAGTTGCCTTGAAGGAATGCCTTGAAGGAATCTAAGGATCTGAGAGTAGCATCTCAAAATCCATTAGAGGAGAATATTACTAGGCAGAAATGAGGAGGAAGAACAATTTCAATCAAAGGATGAGCATGACTGCAGCTAATTTGTAAGAGACTGAGGACAGAAGTTCAGGAACCTAGTGTAGACAGCTTTTCCAAGGAGATTAGTTGGGAACAAGGGAAACTGCTAGCAAGACCTAGAGGTTTTTAGGAGACTTGGGAAGTTTGTAGATAGCAGGAAAATAAACACTAGATAAGGAGAATCTGAAGATTAGAGAATCAAGGCAATTTGCTGGAGAATCTGAGAAGGGATGGCATCACGTGTGTATATATAGAGAAGTATCACTTCATCAGAAATTATACTGAAGATATTTGGGGATGATGTTAGGGGAATGTGAAAAAAAAAACTGGAGGCCCTAAATTTTTCAACCAAGTATGACATGACATTTTCAATTAATGAGGGCAATGGGGTGTTCCGAGAAGCTCAGGGAGAAAAGAGGTTTGGAACTGGCACCATGGTAAATGTTATACAATCAATTATGGAAGAGAGTTGCCTTGTAGTGAGGGCCTTACTGTAATTAGGAGACATAATAGTGGACCCCAAACAGTTTTATGACTTCGCTTCATTCAGCAGCAGCACATAAGCAGAAGAAAAGGAGGCGGTAACAATTCAGAGCTGAGATTTGACAAAGTTTAATCAGCAAGAGGACAAGCAAGGGAATCAGAGTTGAAGTGAAACCAGAAAGAGGAGAGGTAGCCAGAATAGGAAGGATGGCTTGCAAGTCTGAGGGAATGAAGGTCATGGTAAGAACAAAGAATGAGGTCAGAGGTAGCAGTCAACAGGGAGAAAGGAATGATAAAAGATCATGATAGGACAGATGAGGAAATTTCATAATTATTCAATTTGAAAGTGTACTGAAGTAAATGAGTGAAAGAAAATAACTATATAAAGGGCATAATCTAGCAGTAACTTTGAGAATGGTGATATATTAATATTAGGAAGATTATCCTTTATGATTCTAATTAACAAACAAACCCTGTATCATCATCTCTAATTTTTAACTTCCCCTGCAATATGTAAGAAAAATTGGGCTGGTCAGACTGAATATAAGAGGTACATTATGTCATCTGGAACTAATTTCAGATTAAATTGTACATAAAGAATAGATTACTTTGTAATAGCAACAAAAATGAAGTTTTATTTTAACATTTAATATATATATATAATGTGGTAGCTAAGCTTTTTTATGATAAGTCATAGTTTTAATCATTTCATACATACTTAGGTGAAGTTTATTAGTAAAAATTGGTTTACATGGCAGTTACCTGACTTTCAAATGCAGTAAGAATTTTTCTGATATGTGGGAGAACATACTGGATGTCCTATAGTAGGCATCTTAAACTCACTATGTCCAATTTAGAATTATCTTCCCATCCAAGCCCAGTGCTTTTCATAATTTAGCAAACTCAGATTTGACCTGTATACTTCCTTCTTCATAATCCCATCACTCCAAACCTAATCAATTATCAAATCTAAATGACAGTTACATAGAGGTTTATAAAATTAGACTTTCTAATCTCTTGTGCTCTCCCAGTCAGTGTTCCCATTCACTTATTACTCCCTCCCCTGAATTAATGCAACATTATTTTATTTCATTCCTCCTTCCAATCTGTCTCTTCAATCTATCCTCCAAACATGTCAAAATAATATTCTTTAAAGTGCCAAGGGTGGCTGCAGTAGATAGAGCACCAGCCCTGAAGTCAGGAGGACCTGAGTTCAAATGTGACCTCAAATACTTAACACTTCCTAGCTGTGTGACCCTGGGCACTTAACCCCAATTGCCTCAGCAAACACACACACACACAAATAGTGCTAAGTCATCAATCTTATCCTTCTGAGCAGCTTATTGTTTCTAGGCTAAAAGATAAAATTTCTCATATAAAGTCCTTTAGTTTGACTCTCGTCTTTACATTCCTCTTCATATATGCCTTATATTCCAGTTAAACTAACCTTATTACCCCAAATCTAACAATCCATTTCCTGCCGGCCTGATTTTGAGTAGGCTTCTTTGCATATTTGCAACATACAAATTCCTAATTTCTTAATCCTATAATCCTTAGCTTCCATTAAAGTTCAATTCAATTCAATCCATTTCTACAATAGGGATTTTTCATCTGGGATTCATTAATTTCAAAAAATGTTTTTGATAACATTTTCAACTTAATTTTTTTTAACAATCTTAAGCATATTATATTCAGTACATTTGAAAACTTAATACTTGAAAGGGACATATAGGCTTATGATACTTTGCCAAAGGAGTTCATGATAAAAAAAAAAAGAAGTTAAAATTTTATTCCAAAGGAATGCTATCCTGATCCTCCTACTTGTTAGAGCTTTTTATTAAATGCATTTTATTAAATGTAAAGTTGGATAGGAGCTCTTGGATAGGATGGATACTTTTACCTAGTATGGTATCTTGTTAACAGTAGATTAGTTGCTTCATATATGAGATCACAACACAAATATATTCACTCCACTTTTAGCAGGAAATGTCAAGAATTCAAGAGTACAAGTTATATATATGAGAAGCCATAAAAGAAAATCCAAAGGTTAAAAGCTGATTATATTGCTGCCTCCATTAATCTGTCATGAGCTCACATTAAAATTCTAACTACCTCAATTTCTCATCATTGGCATTTTGTTGATTTACCCAAACTATCATCCTGAAAAATGTCTATGATTATGGATTTTAGTTGGCTTTTACAACTGCAATTCCTTGAGCAAACCATACCAACCGACTTGTTTTCCCATGCCAGGAATTCCCTTTCTCCTATGTCCTAATTTCCTCCAAGTGTCTGAAAAAAATCCTTCCTTATACAAGGTTTTCCTGATCCCCCTTAATACCTTCCCTCAGTTCATGATCAATTTCTTTCTTATATTTCTTGTACCACCCTGTTTACATGTTGTCATCCCCATTAGACAGCTTCTTGAGAGCAAGAACTTCCTTGCCTTTCTTTGTAGCTTCAGTGTCTAGTTTGCTTAAAATACACAAGTGATTTGACTCAAAGATGGATTACTGTGAATGGTGGTTGTTTAATCACACCTGACTGTTCATGACCTTACCTCAAGTTTTTTTTTTGTTTGTTTTTGGCAAAGATACTGGACTGATTTGCCATTACTTTCTCCATTTCATCTTATAAATGAGGAAGTAAGGCAAACAGGGTTAAGTGACTTGCCCAGGGTGGGTCAAACAGCTAGTAATTTGTACACAAGATGAGCTATTTCATTGTTGAGGGATGTCCTTATCCTGACCTATAAAGAAAGTTTTCAATTGAAAACTTAGGACCTCTGCCTTCAATCATTTGGTACTTGTTCCCCTTATTTGAAGGAACATCCTACTCCCCACTCCAATTCATTAATGGCTTCTTTGAGAAAGAGGTGCATGGAAATTATGTGCTTTATAGGCTTACAAGGTCTCCCAAGAGGAGCATTCTGGTTCTAAGTACCTAGCTCAAGTTTGCTTTAGTCAAAGCAGTTCATTTCTGACTTGGGCTCTATTTTAGTCATGATACAGAACTTTACCTGGGACTCAGAGCTGTTATTTTATTCTTCTATTGCCTAATTCTTCACAGCAGTTGTTCAAAACTTTCCCACTCTTCTCAAACTATCAACTCTGAGGCCTCTTCACTCTCAGATAAACCTTGGATCTTGACAAAGTAAATATCTGATCCAAGTTCTCTTATACATAAATGGTTTTCCTGCTTATCAAGCTAACTTCATTTGCTCCTCAACCCCACCCCACTAACTTTTATATTGGCTCTGTAGACAGGGATAAAAAAGAACAAGAGAGCAATCTGTACCTTCTTTAAATATTTAATCTTTTCCAGCCCTCCCTATAAACACATTCCTAGTCTAAACAAAACATTCTCTTGATGCTGCTACTCTTTTATGACCTACATGTACTTTCACTTTTTCACTCAATTCTTTGCACTCTTGATTTTATCCCCCATACCTGATTGAAACTGCTCTTAAATGTTGTCAGTGATCTCATGATCACTAATTGCAATAACTTTTTCTTTAAGTGTTCATTCTCTTGAACCTTCTGAAGCCTTATGCCCTCTTTCTGGATCATCTCTCTTGACTTCTCTTGTCCACTCAATGAAAGCTAAGGTTCAATTCAACTCAACTTTTTGCTAAGAGCACAGTATTATGGTAAATACTAGCATATACCAATCAAAAGCAAAGTCCCCGCTGTGAAGTTACTTACATTCTATTGGGAGAAAAATCTACAGGGAAGTAAACACAAAATACATGCTAAGTAAATACAAAGTACCTTTTTGGGGGGTGGAGGAAGAGCACAGTAACATAGAAGATAGCACTTGACTTGGAATCAGTAGACTTGGCTAAATATTCCCCAGCTATGTAAAGTGATTTTCCCTTTTTGAGTGTTACTTTTCATTTTGGAAAGGGCCCTCTTTTCTCTTCCTCAGTGCTTTTATTTGGGCTCCACACATGTATTTTCAAACATCTATTCACCCTTGTCATACAACCAATACTTTCACTTTGGTATGTCTCAAATTGAATTCCTCTTTTTTCCTCTAGCACATGGTAGTTCATTTGACTTACTTATTGTTAACAGCATTATGATTTCCCCAGGAACCCCTCCGTAGTATCTCAACTCATTTCTGACACCTGTCTAATATCCAATCAACTGCTAAGTGTTATGAACTTTATCTTTATAATATCTCTCCCATTCATCTTCTCTCCATTTTCCATTATCTCCTCCAACCTTGTTCTGGTCATTTTACTTTTCCTTGATTACTATTATTAACCATCCTAATGCACAGCTTTAATATTCTGTCTTCTACTGCTTCACAAAGTTCAATGTCATTAATTTTAGAGCTGAAATCTTTTACAGCCTGAATCCAAGTCTTTAAACCTTGTTTTACTGCTTGCTTCATAGTTATAGTACTTTAGTCAAACCAATTTTCTATGGTGCATATCTCCACCTATGTGCTTTTGTTTTTTCTACTCTTGAGGCCGTAAGTCTCTTCCAGTTTATATATGATTCTCCTTTCAAGCTCAAACTCATGCAACATTTCTCATGTAACTTTGCCTAATCCAAAGAATCAATCAAAAACGGATTCTTTCATCCTGTGAACTGTCAACATTTTGCAATTCACTCATTTTAACACCATTTCTATACATTTCTGATGTACATTATTTCCTAGCTACTCTACTGTAAAATTTGAGGATGCTAAAAAAGAATTGTGAGACTGTTCATTGAATTGCAACCCAAGCTTTTCTTGTTCTGATGGTCCAAATCTTACTCATGTTGATACTAATACTAGAGACCCAATTTTGTTATAGGTTGCATTGTAAGGTATCTCTGAATACCACTACATTTTTCCAGTTAGTAAGACCGAATTGCTGAACACTACACTTAATAGATCTGTTTCTCTTTTTATTACGTTTCCATTTAACTTTGCCTTTATACAAGTTCTACTAGGGAAGCAATTCAAAATTTCTTTAAGTTGTGAAATCTACAAGACAAGGGGGTTGAACTAAGATGGCTGCTGAGGTCCTAGGATTATGGTCTTATATGTCATTTGTATTTGTTTTATTACTGTAGTTTGCAAAATAGGTTCATGTACCACATTAAATAGAAATCCTGAATTTGACAGACGACTTAACATTTCTTGTCTGCTCTTTTATATACACATACCTGCATATATATATATATATGTACGTAGTTATGTTTACATAATATATATTTAGACAACATGGTATAATGGATAGGGAGCCAAGGAAGACCTGAAGTCAAGTACTGCTTCCTATGCACACTGGTTGTTTTATTTTGGGAAAATCATTTAACCTCAAGGTTTTAAATGATTTTTAGGACATAATTGCCAAGAACATGAGGAGCTATAATGACAGTGGCAGTTTTCTCATCTGGGAGTTCTCTAGACCAATGAAATCACAGATCCAGGCCCATCTGTGTCCCTCTATATACATCAGATGTCTTTTTCTTAGCAATTATCTTTTGAGAGGCATGAGTAAATCTGTCTCATGATGAGTCATAATATATAATGGCATTTCACTGTACTAAATTAATTTAAAACAACTAAAAAAACATCAAGCAGATAAACAGCAGCAATTATAGCTTTGGTCTAATGTTTATCTTGATAAATACTAAGCTAATACTTCCACACATTTCTGGGATTTAAAAAAAAATCAAACATACAAATGGAAGAGTAAATTTTATTGACTGATGAAAAACTAAAGTGATGAGCATGGACAGCAAACAGTAATGATTCACTGAGTTTTTCTACTTCCTACTTTTCACTTTAAACCAACAGAAAAATGAAATAGTTTTTAGTTGGTTAATCAATTAGTCATTTTAGGTTTCTTTTCCGCAACAAAAACTGCATAGCTCAGCAGTTGTAGAGCATTAAATATATACATTTTTTCCAAAACCCTGAAAAGTTTGTGTGTGTGTGTGAGAGAGAGAGCGAGAGAGAGAGAGAGCGAGAGCGAGAGAGAGAGAGAGAGAGAGAGATGGATGTGTGTAAATGTATGTGTGAGTGTGAGTGTGTATGTGAATGTGTTTGTGCTGATCTCAATGGCTAATGTGATCACCTACACTGGTCAGACTCGGAGTTTCTTTTCCCTTTTCTGCCACCCTGTAAAGAAAAATAAAGGAAATATTTAAGAATTTTCTTCTACAAGCATTTTAATTTTAAGAATCATTATTAAGGAAAATTTCTGATCTAAGGAAAAGTAGCTTCTTTGAATTCATTTTATATTTGAGCTTGTATACCTTTTCTATGAAAAAATTTAGTTTAATATATTCAAAGGTTAAAGTGGCTTTTGGGACAGCTTATTCAACTTGAACCATGCTGACTTAACTTCTATACTTTCATAACTACTATATTATTTTCAAAGGGTAAGTTTTCTCTGTTCTACAACATCAAGATTAAAAAAAAAATTTAAACAACACACCCACACTTAATCCCTTATACACAGAGTGAAAACTTTATCAAATTGGATGTAGGCAAAATAAAAACTCTCAAACTGGTCTAAAAATGCCATGAAATTATTACTTTTCAAGGGTTTTAAACAAGACCAGTTTCCAGTTAAAAGATTAATTTTAAAATCAGTTAGTAAAATGTGTTTCTTAAAATGGTGGCTATATTAAGTTTTACTGAGTCATGCTAATTTCAAATGTGCTGTTTGTTAGAAGTGACATCATTTTCTATTCCTTTACTCATCAGGAGTCTAAATAGCTACTTCTTTTTCTGCTGCTCCACTCTCTATTCCCTTCTTGTCAACAACCAATCAAAAATATTTAGGAAGTATTCACTAACACAATTTCCCCATAAATAATTTCTAACTGGATGAAAATCTACTTTTTTTTTTTTTTTTAAGGAAAGGTATGAGAAAGGTTGGTATGGGCCATGAGAGATGCTTAAAACCTTTGTGGATTGTAGAGGAAACATTTGGAGCCACTGATCTATGTAATGGAATCAGGAGGAAAAATGAAATCAATTTCTGCCATGAAGAAGGAAAATTGAAATAATGAATGCTACTACCAAAAGCTAGCTCAGTGAGATTATTTTATGCAAACTAGGTACCACTTGCAAACTGGATGCATGCTCATATAGCATAAAACTCTTACCTTGCTTCTCAACTGGCAACAGTTTTTCTATAGGCAGAGGCCTGGATCAAGGGCCTGTCCCAAGGCCTCCCAGGCGAAGGCAGTCCCTTCTCCCTGGGCTGGCAAACTTCAAAGCTAGGGCTGCACCCTGGGGAGCACATTGGCAGCACAATTTTCACTGGTCCTGGGTTTTCCAGGCCATGGATAGGAACCTAGCTCTAATGTAATAAGTGGTGGGCTTGCTCCAACATCAGGTTTTATGGAGAGGATTTATATAATGGTAGTGGGAGGGGCTGTTATAAGGTACAAGGGCTCTTTTACCCAACAAAAAGCTACTTCTACTGATCTCAGTTGAGAAGCGGCCCATCCCATGGTTTGTTTGAAAGAATGTGCACTTTTTTCCTCCCAAAAGATTTCATTTGCTACTAATAGATTTTTTTTTTAATTTAAAAATAAAAATCACACACATACCACACTTATGTAACTCTCAAGTATGGGCTAAAATAAGATTTTATTCTTCCAACTTTATTCACAAACTCTTTAGATGAGGAAGTGATTGCTAGGTAATAAAATATAGATAGATTAACAATTTGTAGAAGTTAAATTAATAATTTAACTTTCATCATTACTTAAAACTTCATGTACTTCTAAACTTAATATACTTCAATACTCCAAACATTTGTAATTTTATTGGTATAGGAACCCTTTTTACTTAAGACTTCTAGTCCTCTACAAATTAGTAGATAAAGTTAACCATGGTTGAAAAATTCTTCACCCCATGACCAATTATGCTGTGGGACTTTTGGAGTGTGGCTAATAGGGGTTGGCCATCAGACAAACATACACAGTCTGTTATCAGCTTTATACTCATACTTTGGTAAAAGATCTGCAAGAGCTTGTACCACTGGCATGGCCTCTGAGAACCCAAGGTGACATCTGTACCACGATTAGCATGGCAGTAGGACTTTAGCTGAAGAGTCATATTACATACATCTCTATTTCAATTATTTTTTTTTCAAGGCAATTAGGGTGATTTGTCCAAAGTCACACAGCTAGGAAAGTGTTAAGTGTCTGAGGTTGGATTTGAACTCTCAGATCCTCCTGACTTCAGGGATAGTGCTCTATCCACAGTCATCTAGCTGCCCCTGAATGTATCTTTAAAAATAAAATATTCATAGAATTCTGAATACCATTACTACTTCTAGTAAACTGGAAGTAAAAACTCCTTTATAAAATCTTTTCTATTTCTTAGACTTTTACTGAGTTCCTCAGTTATTTCTACTTATGTCTACAATAGACTTAAAAAATTTTAAACTTTTAATCTTACCTAGATAGCAATTAATTCTGTTAACATATATGGTAAGGTGAATAAAATTTAACCTTCACATAAATTTTGTTTAAGATCCTTTACTTAAAATTTAAGTTATGCAATCTAACCTTTATATATCAATTTCCACATCTGTAAAATGAGTGGGTTGGAACTTTAAGGTCCTTTCAACCTCTCAACTTGTGATCCTTATAAATCTTAACAGGCTTACCTGATATTTTGTTAATTCTGCCTGTAATGCCTTCACTTTTGATCTTTCTTGCTCTAATGCAGCATGAAGCGAAGTCACCTGCAACCAAATAATCAATGAAATTAAAGAAAACTAACAAAGAACATTAACAATGACTGACAGGAATGATTTTTTTTTATTAAAGCTTTTTATTTACAAAACATATGCATGGGTAATTTTTCAATGATCCTCGCAAAACTTTCTGTTCTAAATTTTTCCCTTCTTTCCTCCACCCTCTCCCCTAGATGGCAGGTAGTCCAATACATGTTAAAATATATGTTAAATCCAATATATATATACATACATATATATACACATATTTATACAGTTATCTTGCTGCACAAGAAAAATCAGATCTAGAAAGAAAAAAAAACCAAAAACCTGAGAAGGAAAACAAAATGCAAGCAAATAGAAAGTGTGATAATGCCAAGAATGATTTTAAAACAAATATATGCACACATCATAGCAAGTTCAATAGAAAAAAATAATAGAACTCATTTTTTAGAAGACAATGAATGGATTCCATAATTTAAAGGATGATAAATATAAATTTAAGTTTGGAAGGGATCTTAGAGGCCATCTAGTCCAATCCCTCATTCTATAGACAAAAAAACAGGTGCAGCATATTTTATTTTGATATTTTTATTTTTTTTAACTACTGTATACATTCAGTTTTACATATTCTGAATTCCAAATTCCTTCCCTCCCCCCTCACCTCTTCTTTGAGAAAGAAAGGAATTTGTTATGAATACATATGAAGTCATGTTAAACATATTTTCTTATTAGCCATGTGGCAATAATACATTTTAAATTTTAACAAGAGCTGTAGCTCAGAAAATTTCTCTACAATTTTCAGGGTTGGAGTAGCCAATAGAGGCACAAAAGGAAATTTAATTGCGATAGGCATGTGCCAAGAGAGGAAGACACGATCACCCTTATCTCTAACTAGGAAGAGGAAAATTAATTCCACATGATTGTTGGCAATCATTACAAAGGCACGGAGGGGACTAAAAGCCCAAGGGATTTGAAACAAAATGTAGATCCTGCAAAAGGAGCACCATGGTGATAGCATTCCATGAGAATGGACCTGGGGAAGCTGAACCTCAAAGTGTGGGTCAAAAGGCTGCAAGGCACACATGGTCTTTACCACAAGGAAGAAAACCTCCCCCCAGTCTTCTTCCTTGACTTATGGCAAGGTCCTTGAGCAAAGCCTTATCTGTTCCATAGCTAGAATTTAAATAAATACCAATTTCCTTACCTGTAAGGTTAGCTCATTTTTGATACTTTGTGATTCATCAACTTGAAGAAGTATTTCTGCTTTATCTTTCACTGATAAAAAGGAAAAAACAGAGGAGTTTTTAAAATTGTCAAATGAAATAAACCACATAGGAGTTAGGGTGAGTTTGTCTCTCAAATCCGAAAATTCAGCATTTCTCAAACTGTGTTCTAGGGACTCCTACAGGATTCCAAAAGTCATTACACAAGGTCTGTGAAGTCAAAATTATTTTCCTAATAATACTAAAACATTTACTTATTGAAGTACTTTCTTTTCCAACTATATATCTGAAACCAAATTTCCTTAAGACTTCAACCAAAAAAAATCACAATAGATTGAATAGTATGAGAATCATTTTTTAATAATAAAAAAAACAGACTACCCCTTAACAACTAAAATTTGCAATAATTTTCTTGGAAAGATCTTTTCAAGAGAGCTGTCACATTATTTTTATTATATTCCAATTTATAAAAAAGAGAAGAACCCAACAACTGACAGAGGAAAAATTTTGAATTAAATATTCTCCATATTATTTAACATGGATTTTATTTTATTTTATTTTATTTTTTGCTGAGGCAATTGGGGTTAAGTGACTTGCCTAAAGTCACATGGCTAGGATGTATTAAGTGTCTGAGCCACATTTGAACTCAGGTCTTCCAGACTTCAGGGCTGGTGCTCTATCCACTGCGCCACCTAGCTGCCCCTTTAACATGGATTTTAAAAAGATGTTGAAAAGTATTTCCTATCAAAGATTATGCTTTGCTTTTATTTATAAATCAGACACACTTCTTTTTTTGGTCTATGGTTAAAAAAAAAAAAAAATCCAACCCAACAGTTTTCTAGATGATTTTTCAAATAACCTGATGCAGATGGCAAAGACCATGATAGTTATCTTGAGAAATTCTGTTCATTAGTGTAAGGATACTTTATGAAATGAAATTTATTCATTTTATGATCTTTCCACATCTCAGGAGTTTACCAAGAAAAAAATGTCAACCAAAAACATCCTCCATTTGAACTCTGAGGAGCTACTTAAATCTCATGATAGTGTTAAGTGCCTGAGACCAAATTTGAACTCAGGTCCTCCTGACTCTAGGGCTGGCATTCTCTCCACTATACCATCTAGCTACCCCTATAAATTATATTTTTAAAATACGAAATACCCCAAATATGACTGTTCTAAATAAAGAAATCATTAAAAAATTACTCACTTTCACCTTCTTGTAACATTTTCAGTAACTGAGCATTTCTTGCTTTTACTTCTTTATATTTTGCCTAATTGATCAAGGAGAACAAGATTGTTGAGTTATAGTACATGATATGAATCAAATTATAGCAACTAGTGAGCTAAAAATTCTAGGCATCCTCATGAACAAAAAAATGCAGGTATTAATATTACAAATGATTCAAAATGAAGGCTAAAGGGATGAGAGCAAA
The DNA here is from genome assembly GCA_023553655.1 of Myrmecobius fasciatus. Classification (NCBI taxonomy): domain Eukaryota; kingdom Metazoa; phylum Chordata; class Mammalia; order Dasyuromorphia; family Myrmecobiidae; genus Myrmecobius; species Myrmecobius fasciatus. The sequence goes on from JAJPUD010000002.1 coordinate 382,240, forward strand.
GGAAAGAAGTTGACACAATATAAATTTTCCTTAAAGAATTTTCGTTCTTCTCAAAAAGAAACATAAATAAGAAAGTAAAACATTCATTTTCAATATTATTTCAGATTGCACAGACCACAGTAATTATCCAGTTATTTCAATGCCTGAATTAGTTCAAAAGTTGAAAGCTATGTGATTAACATGCAAAGCAATTTACTGAGAATAGGCCTATTTCAGTAATGTCTAGTGTCTTCCTTCACTCTAATAATTATACACATATAATTGTTAATTTCTGAACATAAAGTGTTGAAAATGTTTCTTCAAATTACTGTCCATACCATATGGACTTTTTCACATTTTGTTTTAGATGAGAAACTTAAGTTGAAGTCTTGTTATGGTTCTACTTAGTAAGGATAGAGATTATTCATAAATTTAGGCACTTGAAAAAATTTTATATTTTTTTAAACATCTAAAGATTACTGTATAAGACATTTCTTTTTCAATATATGAAAAACACACAGGTTATGTGATCAACATATAAAATGAAAACTAAAGTTCTTTCTTTGATCAATTAATTAGTTTAGAACATCTACTGAATAAGAGATATAAATCACTACAAAGGACCTGGCACCATGGCAGAGATAATTATAATAAAAGATAGCATTGACATACCATTTTAAAATTTGCAAAATGCCTTATTACACATCTTGTTTGAGATTTACTACCAATAAACCTTGTGAGATACATAACATTTGTGGTATTATTACTATTTTGTCAATGAGGAAACAGGCTCAAAATTTGAATGATTTGGTAAAAAGGCAGTGTCAGAGACAGGATTTGAACCAAACCCAAGTCTTCCCGACTCCACTTCTATGGAGTTCTATGAATTATGAATTCTATGAATTATGCTTATTGTAAAGAGCTGTACTAAATCAGCAGTTCTTAATATGAGGTAGGTTAATTACTTTTTAATACATCAATAACTGCCCTTTTTTTTGGGGGGGGGAGGTAAACCACGCAATTGGGGTTAAGTCACACAGCTAGAAAGTGTTGTGTCTAAGGCTGGATTTAAATTCAGGTTCTCTTGACTCCAGGACTGGTGCTCTATCTACTGCATCATCTAGCTGCACCCTCAATAACTATTTGAACAAAAAAGAATTTCTTTTGTAATCCTATATCTTATTTTAAGCACTTAAAAACACTGTTCTGAAATATTCATTGGCTTCACAGGACTGTACTAAATGAGTTCAAATGTCCTTTCCAATTCAAAATCTACAAAAATTTAAGTGATCGAGAAGAATGTAATGCATTGGCTATATAATATATATTAACTATATTACTATATATTTATATACTATAATACAAAGTACAAAATTTATACATGATCAGTAAATGCAAAAGGCTAAATGAGAAAGATGATGTGAATTCATGAAGTTTCATCAAAGATGTGAATACTAAACAAATTTGACATATATGAAAGAGCTACAACAGGTAGAATATTTTAGTTGAAGGAAACAATTGTCATCATTTGGGATTCCTTAGTGCAGAGGCTCTTAATTTGGGGTCCAAAGATAGATTTCATGGGATCTGTGGGCTCAAACAGAAAAAAATACATATAAATTTCAATATATTTGGTTTCTATTCTAATTCAGTGTATTTTGTTTTATGCAGTTATAACATTTTATTCTGGAAAAGGGTCCACGGGTTTCACTAGATTGCCAAAGGGATCTATGAAAGAATAAAGGTTAAGGACCCTTTTCTTAAAAGTAAGGTTAAAAAAGATCTATGCATGGGGTACAAGTCATGCAGTCAATCAATGATCATTTATATGAGCTAGGCAATGGGGATAAAAGGAAAGGCAAAAGCATGGTCCTTATCTTCAAGATGTTCATTCTCTAATGGGGGAGACAGCATACAAATAACTATGTACATGTAAGATTTATCCAGAATATATAGAAAGTAATTTCAAAAGGAAAGTACTAAAAGAATTGGCAAAGAGCTCCTGCAGAAGGTAGGGTTTGAATTCTTTTTGAAGGAAAACAAAGAAGTAAGGTATCAGAAGCATGGAGAAAAGGGATTTTACCCCCAGGGAGAGTTACAAGTTGGCAAGTACAGCTAAAGTAAAGTGCAATGCGACTGGAAAAGTAGGAAGGGTTAGGTTGTAAAGGACTTTAAAAGTGAAATAAGATTTTATATTTGATTCAGGATATGTTAGTTTTGTAGCAAGTATCAGCATGATTACCATTCAGATATATCACTGATAATCGTTTTTAAAACTCATGTAATGATAGAGCTAAGAAAAAGGATACCATTACCAATCAAAAATTCTTATAAATTAATGAGGAAAAATTTAGGATAACAAAAAAAGACAATACTTTTCATCTTGCAATAATAACTAAACACAAACCTCCCACTGAGTGATGTTATTTTTCAATTTCTGAATTTCAGCATCTTTCCTTTCAAGTTCCAACTTTAGTCTTTCAGTTCTTCCATCTTTCAAGTATACCTCCTAAAACAAACACACAAAGACAAAATCCATTGCTTTAGAAGCAAAATTTTCTCAACATGCTTTGTTTCCAAAAGTCCTTTTTATAAGTAAAGTTTAACTAAAAATGAAAGCCTTACTTTTTCTTTTTCAAAAGTAAATTCAAGTTCCTATACTCCCATTTCCAGGTTTCCCTCTTACTCTGTTAATAATTAAAAGCCATTTATAATCTAAATTAAAATTTTGATCAACCTAAAACTTTCAATATATCAAATAATGAAAGCATGTCTGAAATATTTACAGATCCCTAAAATAATTACATTAGGAAAGTACAAGCCTAACTATGACAAAATTCTATATAAAAAATTCTCTGCTCTTCAACTCTTCAACCTTAACAACATATTCAACACAACCTAAAAACAGAATAGTAGCAAAGCAAAGTGTCTGGATTTAGATCTCATTTCTACAGAAAAAGGCTCAGGAATATGCAAAAAAAAATTTCATAAACAACTTCCTGAAAAATTATTGTCTTAACTCTTCTTATAGGTCTTATTCTTTAAAGCATCATGTTCAGTTAGGAATCAATGTCTTTACTTCATTTCAGCATAATGAATTACTGATCACATGTACATGGTTACTCCTTTTATCAATCCAGATAAAATCCATCTAAACATCCTTCTACAGAATTATAAGTGACTCTCATTCATAATCCATGTTTCACAGATGATTTGCTAGTTTGCAGGTGAGATCTCTTCTATTTCAGACCACTGCAGCACTCAAATATTTCCTTAGCCTTGTAATTTTTGTTCTTATCATAAAATGACTTTATTATGCTATTTCTAAGACTTATAGAATCACTGGAAATATATTAAATTCTTTCCACATCTGCCTAACACGGCTCTCCGTGTTTGCTGAAACTTCTGATGTTCCAGAGACTGGTCTTCACAATCACAATCACGTTATCATCAGCAGGGGAACATTTGTGTCAAACAGATGGGTCTTTGCACCAGGGAACAGCTTAGAAACAATGAAGCACTGAAAAATATCACAAGTATACCAGTCCATTCTTTTTCTGAGTTCAGATTCTGGATATTATTTTCCATGATTTTTCCATTCTTTTGATATTCTTCCCACTCTGAGATGTCTTATAAAATGATTCCTCAGTCTTTCAAAATTATGTCACCTCCAGCACAAATTTCTGTGATATGTACATATCATCTTCATGGTTTAATCTTCTGATTTCAGATGCTATTTTAACTTCCTTGTGTAGCATATCAGAGATCAGTGTTAAGAATCCAAACATGTTGGTTTCACTGCTACTGATGACGAAAATAAATTCTTATAGGAAATAGTGACATCTGTTCCATTTTCTATTTCATACTTTCTTCAATTTACTATATGAATACTCTTGGGATGACATGGCTCAGTTGCATCTCAAACTCAAACTTTCTATAGACTTTTTCTTAAACAAGTCTATAGAAAACTATTTAAATTCATGCTCACCTGGGTCCTTTAGACTTTTCCCTTGCCAGTTCTTCTGTCTTCAGCTTCACTTCCAACTTAAAGATATTTTTTGAATGTGCAACAAGAAATATGCTGTCTACTCTCCATTCTGTCCAAACTAAAGTCAGAAAACCTTTCACTCATGTATTGTTTGGCATACTCTGAAAAAGCAAGGAAAACAACTCTGCAAAGTATTACTACTTGTCTGCAGAAATCCCAAAATGATGTGATGCATAAATGATCTTCATTCACCAAACTTCTAAAAATCCTAAATTTAATTTTTCTATTTCCTATAAAACACATTAAAAAAAAAAACCCAACAACTATGGAGTAAAAACACGGTGAGACGTTTTAGAGTATGATACTATTAACACATAACATAAAATTACTCAATACTGAATTTAGATGTCAATGATTTTCAGATCTTTATACCTGACCACAAAACAAAGTAGATTCTCATACATACATTAAGTAGATTTGTTAATATCTGCAAAGGTTAAAAACTCCACAGAGAAATGCAAGGAGGTAATATTGTCTACTATGAATATTTAGATATAAATTGTTTAATCAGAATCCTACTTATTGCTACTCAAATGCAGAGTGAGAAGAGATAATTTACATTCATTTTTAGACCCTAAATCTTATCTGACATGAGAAAACAGAGGCATAAAGATATAAAATTATTTGCACAAGGTCATTAGGTAGTCAGAGGCATAACTAATATCACATGTAATTCTTTCAATACACCATCCTTCTTTGATAGCACAATGCTACCCTAAAGTTTTTAAATGTCAAAGCTTATTATCCTCATGGAAGATTTTTTTTTAAAATACTGTCATTATGATCTACTATGAGTATGATTTTGGATGAATCCCATTAATTGCCCTGGCCTCATTCTCCTTATCTGTAAAATGAAGGGGGTATACTTTGATTACTTGTAAGGTTTCTTTCTGTTTGAATTCCTATGACTATGATTTGTTTGATGCAGATTTTTAAAATATTTTTTTTTATTAAAGCTTCCTCCACCAATGCAAAATAAATACAATGCTTTAACACTTTAGTAGATTTTAGGGGCTATGGCCCAAAAATTACTTTAAAATATTTGACCAAAAAAGTCAACGTAGGCTGATTCTCAGACAACTCATAATACCTAGGATTCTAGGATTTTTCAAGGAATTGAAATCAAGTTATATAGCCTATAGTTTGAAGATTTTACTGTTTTTTTATTTGTGACACCATTTGTCATTCTTCACACTTTTTGCTTGAGGCCCTTAAACTAGGATGATCTCAGAATATGACTTCTAACTCTAATAACCTAATTCTAACCTAATATTTGAAAGACTCTTGGATTTCCAGTTGCACCTCATCTGACCCATGTTTTCTGAAACAGCTTTAAACAAAACAATATTTTGCAAATTATATTGCATTTAAAATATACCAGGAAAACTTGTTATCCAAAGGAGTTTGAAAATAAAAATTTTAAAAAAGAGAAAACTTTGTAAAGTCCAAAAGAGTAAAGCATAATTAATCTGTGTTGAAATTTGAATGTCTACAATACTGGATTTGTTTAAAATGGAGTTCATCTTCATTTCACATTTCCAACTTCCACAGTTCCCAAGAATAAAAGTATTGCTTCCCAAATATGTATTTAAAAAAAACCTTTTTTAAAAGAAAGTTCTTACAACATATTTACATATTAACCATATATAATCATACTAATTAACATATTAATCAAATGTTAACTTGGTTAACAGGAAAGCTTTTGTTCTGGCATCATCAAAGAGAGATGAACTTATCTTGTTCTGGGTACCACTTAATCAATCCTACTGTGATAATAAGACTCCAGGCATTTTTTTTATTTCTAATCAAGTTAATACAGACTAGATTCTTTAAAATAAAAAGAGATTGAAGGGAGATTCCAGATTCTTTGAAGGGAATTCTATGCTATCATACAATTACTCAAATGTATAAAGGGAACCACATGGTTCCAGAAACAGCAGCAGGTAAAAGTTAACAACAGGGGTTGGACTTAAGCCCCTATATCAAGCAAAGAATGTAAAAAATAGAAGTCTTAGGACTAGAGAAGGCAAATGCAATCTCAATTTTAAAAAACAGAATAAAATCTTCAAACTATAGGCCACATGAATTGATTTCAATTCTTTGGAAAAACTCATTATTACTAAAGAGATAGGAATTATTTAGAAAAAGTAATGGTGTAGAGAAAAGCTACAAAGAGCAAATATGGTTTCATCAACAAGTGACATCAGATTTCTGTTTTTGACCAGGCACACAGCAGATTAGGAGAAAGCTGTAAATTTATTTTTATTCAAATATTTGGCAAAGTATTGGCTGAAGTATTACATGCTAGTTTTGTGGAAGATGAAAAAATTTGGATTAAATTATAATATAATTAGCTGGATCTACAATTGATTGAATGGCTAGACATAAACAGTATTAATGATTTAATGTCAAGGGGACAGGTCTTCAATGACGCATCCAGGGAGAGAGATGTGCTTGATTTCATTTATTCATCAATAAGCTGGAAAAAGGTGATGAATAAACCTGGGAAAAATAACTTACACAGTGGATAAAAGAATCAGCTTCCACAAATATATAGCACTAGGATAAATCCAATATATTGAAATTCAACAGGGATAAACAGGAAGTCTTTTATTTGGTTTTATAAAATCAAATTTATAAATACAAGAAGAATATTTGAAAAGTATCTTGGCGTCTTGCAACTCAATATGAATTCAGAGATACAATGTAGGAGTTAAAACAGTGAAGAAATGTGTGGCTTTCAGGAATAAGGATGTAATACTCCTATTATACTTTACCTTGTCATATATCTTAAGTAGCATTCAGCTCTGGATGATAATATTTTAAGGAGGACACTAAAGAGCTAGAGCAGAAGGGGAGATCAATTACAAGAATTGGAAATATTGTACCTAGAGAAGACGGAGGAAGGATATGAGAGCAGTTTTAAAATATTTCATGGACTATAATGTTGAAGACAGATTAGAATGGTTCTATGTGGCAAAACCAAAAATAATAGGTAGGAATTGCAAAGAGGCAAATTTTGGCTTGATGTCATCACAAAAATTTTTCAACGATAAGAGCTATCTAAAGTTAAAATATATTACCCATGATGAGAAGTGGGTTTCCCTCACTGGATATCCTCATGCAAAGTCTGGTTAATTTATTGATTATGAAATAGCAAGGAATTTTTTCAGGTATAAATTGGACTTAATGGCAATTGAAGAAAATTAAGCAAATATTTATTCTGTGTAACAGCAAACCTGGATTATTCTAATACTTTGAACATTGGGCAAATAAAGACCCACTGGAAAAGAATTGTCTTGATTGCTTATGGGTTTTCTTATAGGTTCTACATTTTCTATAAGATTAAATAACAGCCTGTCCTGCATCCAATAACTGGTTACATGAGTGCTCACATAAGAATCCTTCTCTCTTTTTGTGTAGAAGTTACTAGCACTCAAAAGTCAATAAAAGTCAATATAAAAATATGCTATTACATGATAAATATAGATTTTTATTAACTAATGCTAGCAATATTTTCTATTAAACTTACAAGAAAGCTTACTTAGAAAAAGTCTTAAATTTTATAATTGCTTAGTAGAAAGAAAATGAATGTAATGGAGGCAAAGTAGCAATACAAAGACCCCAACAATTTCATAACTCAATGAATTGTAATTAGCCCCATTCTTAACCATAATTCTAACACTATCTTCACAACCTCTCAGCCAGTGCCACCTACACAATAAATTCTACACAAATGAATTCCTAATAGTTGAGAAGCCCACTTATTCAAGATCTTCTCCCTTCATCCATCAATTCCTTCAGTCCAAGCCTTAGTCATTTCTGCAAAGATTTTCATGGAAGCAAAAATAGCTAATATTAATAGTTAAAAGACTTGGCTATTTGATCCTCAATACAACACCGTGATAATGTTTTTTTTTTAGTAAAAAACATTGTTATTCCCAAATTAGAGATGAGGAAAATGAGGATCAGGAAGTCAAATGAATCATCAAAAGTCAAAAAGCTATAAGTTAAAGCTGAATCTAGATAAGCTGTTTTCTGGAATTCAAGATACATATATCTAAAGTAAATTCTATTTCAAAATAAAATGATATAAACATAAGGGGGCTGAAGCAACTAATTTTTTTACTCTATAAAGTTATAACTGAATGCCATTGGTTATATCTAGAAAATACACATTTTAATTTCAGTACTAAAATGTTCGTTGTGCTTTTATGATAATTTCCTACTTTACATGCCTGGCTGTGTTCATGGGCTGTACAATTATCTGTTCCGTTATATTCTGTTTGCTGTTCTCTTCTCTTTTCTCTAATAAGAATTTTATGAACATCATCTTCCAGTCTATTGAAGAATCCTCCATCATGTGATAAAGTCTGGGAAGAACTCAATTCCTGCCAAAATGAATTGTGATTTACTATCATTCCACACATAAAGGTCAAAGTAATAGAACTACCCACCCCCCAAAAGTAGGGCAGAAAATGAAAAGTATAATGATACAAAGTACAGAATTGTTTCCCCACTTCTTCTCTTTCATTTCTTGCACCTCCCTCCAGAAGGGAGAAAGTATAGAGGCACAAAATGCCATTCAGGAAAAAGCAGAGAGAAATAAAACTATCTACTGTATTTGTTTTTTGAAGCTAAATACCTCAGTTTTTTAGGTACTATTTTAAAAGTTTGATGTCTTCAATGCATAGACAAAATGGGTAGTTAAGGAAAAATTTCCAGGTATTTTCCCAACTAGGCACTGCTAGAAGTTTTAGTCTTATCTATAGGCAAATTTTCATTTCTTCCTCTGTTATAGAGACAGAAAGGTAAGAAAAAGCTAAGTGCCAAGTCACTTTCATTCCCTAAGTTACACTTAATTCCCATGTTTTCAAATAAAGCAGAGTTACCACCAAAGGTTTCCCTCAGTCTGATAGGCTTTTTCATTCATGATTGAGTTAAGAGGAAGATCGTTAAGCTCTAAGCACAAAAGTTCTTCCTCAATGTATAAAGGCAACTGTTTAGCTGTATGACATTTCAAACTTCAAAAGGAGTATTATTACTATTAGCAGAGACTACTACCCCTTCATTCCTTAGTTTGATATTTAAAATCCTTTACATTCTGGCCCCTCCCTACTTGCTGGAGCAAGGCTTTACTGACATTACTGTCTTTCCATATACTCTCAGGACTATTCATAGTTTCTCATACATGATACCAGCTCTCCCATCTCTGTGCATTTGTACCATGTTGCTCCCATGTCTAAAATATGTAACTTTGTCTCACCTCTGTCTCTTGAAACCTTTAACCCTTGAACATCCACACAAAATGTCTTTGCTGATCCTCCCAATTGCTAGTGTTCTTCCTTCCCAAGCACCTTTCAATCATATAAATTCTTTATAGACTTATCTTGTTACACATATATGCATACATATATATGTACCTTTCACCTGCCCACTCCCCCAAACCTTCCACTGGAAGTTCCCATTAGAAAGGCAAGGATCATTTTCACTTTTTCTTTGCACTCCCAGTACTTAGTACATAGTAGGAACTAAATAAATGCTTGTTGATTGATTTCAGTAATTTCATGAGTTGCTGTACCCCAAATCTATACCTACTAAAACTTGGTAGTAATAGTCAATGTTTCAGAGAATTCATTAAGATAATTTAGCATTTGAATTAAGTTTTCAAAAAACAAATTTCCAAAAACATGCTATAATTATCATTTTAAAGTATTAAAGACAAAATTTCACTTCTACAAATATTGCTGTGCTCCATTCAACATCTCCAATTCCATTATAAGAATTTAGAACACCAATGAATTTTACTCTGATACAATTTTCTCAACAAAGGACAAATCATTTGAAAGACAATACAGGTCAGTTCACTAATCTTATTTTAATTACAATGAATAAAACAATGATTTTTTTTTTTTTTTTGCTTTTTTTGCTGAGGCATGTGAGGTTAAGTGACTTGCCCAGGGTCACACAGCTAGGGAATGTTAAGTGTCTGAGATCAAATTTGAACTCAGGTCTTCCTGACTTCAGGGCTGGTGCTCTATCCACTGCGCCACCTAGCTACCCCCAATAAAAATTATTTTAAAGAAGAAATTCAAATTAAGTTCTAATTCAAATTATGTTCTCCTAATGATAAGTTAGAACAAGGACAATGCTACATTTGTGGGGAAAGGATGCTGATAAAATTCAAAAACTCTCTTCTGCCCACTTTGCCTACAGTGGCAATTCACAACCTGAAGCAGTTGCTTGCTTCATATGGACCTAAATCAAAGACTGGCAGCATTCAGCTGCTGCTTTTAAGAAGCCTACATTCCACCTGGAGCGAACTATTCACAAAACTGTACTCAATAAAAAACAGCACATGCTTGCTCAATGGCATGGCGTAGTCCTATGCAGTTTGTGTACATTCCTACAGATATCTTTCTTCCCTAGGAAGGCTTTGTGTCCTCCTTTCTGTCTCCTCTATAAGATGCTGCTTACCACCTTTTCTTCTACCTAAATTTTTTTCTATCCATTATCTGTAACATACTATCTTCCCTACAACTTCCCCTTATTCTCCTAGCAATTATATCTTGTTAGCTCATGTGCAACACTTTTTATGTTTTTAAAGCACCTATGTAAACCAGTTATTTGTTGACTCATACATACTTAGACTAAACTCCAAGGACAGGAACACCTATTACCAACCTAGCACCACAATCTCTCTCTCTCTCATGTTTAGTAAATGTCTGATGAACTGAATAGCAATCCTCTAAATTTTCTCAAGATTTTTATTTATGAAAGAAACTAAAATTACAGTAAGTTTTAAAAAGCTAAAAAAATAAAAAGACCTTAAAAAATCTTTAATCAAATGTTAACAGCCCTATACCTGATCTCTCTTACCTTCTCTTCTTCATTCATGGACTCTTTGGTTCTTGTTCCTGAAGTTACCCCATCCATACCTTCATGTCCTATTTATGTCCTTTTCTATGTTCCTTCTATACACACACACACACACACACCCCATATCCTTATAAGCAAAATTTAAAGATCCCAATTTGTACTAATTGTATTAATAATATCAGATGAAAAAAGGGATTAAATAATTTTATTTCATTTAAGGGGAAAAACCCCAGACTGTCCTATCCATTTAATGTCTATCTTTCTTCAAGGAGGAAAATCCTATCAGATCATTCCTTGTAAAAGTTCAAAGGAGAAATGCATTAATGAGTTTTGAGAAGCCTTCTCAGAAGAGGCTGAACTTCAAGGAAAGGAAAAAAGATTTAGATAGGTGAAGGTTTAAAGAAAAATGGTAATACTGGGAAATACACTGAGTAGTTATAGTAGGAAGAGATTATGAGCAGTAAGAAAGATAAGTAATATAGAGAAGTTTAGATTTGATACATTGGTCAAAAAGAAGCTATTGAAAGTTTCTAAGCAGGAAAGTGACACAGTTAAAAAAAATGCTCAAAAAAGAATTGGCAGAAGTTTATAGGATGAAATAGATGAGCACCTAGAGTTATGGAAACTTCAATTAAGAGGCTATTTTTATAATATAAACTGGAGTAATAAAGTATAATAATAGCATTCAGTATTAGGACATAAATCAGTAATAACTCTTTGTTAGAGCCACATGCAATTATAGAATAGTTTTGATAAATTTCTGAAGAAATGGCTTAACCTATATGGATATTTAAACATTCAAGTCCTAGAGAATTAAGAACTACACTTATAACAATAACTTGATGGGGTATTTTAAATAATTAAATTTGCAAAAATGTAATTTTTCCTTTGACTATTTACTATAGTGGTATGCAAAAGAATTAAAGGTAAATTTTTTCCTCCTGAGGCAAATGAAGTTAAGTGACTTGCCCAGGGTCACACAGCTTGGAAGTCTTAATGTCTTAGACCAAATTTGAACTCAGGTCCCTCCTGACTTCCCAGTTGATGCTCTATCCACTGTAGCACCCAGTTGCCCCTTAAAGGTAAATTTTCAAAAATACAGAGTTTCTTCAACTATATTTCTTATTCATTTTTTCAGTTGTGTCAGACTCTTTGTGATCCTAATTTGAGACTTTCTTGGCAACATACTAGCAATATTTACCATTTCCTCCAGCTCATTTTACAGATGAGGAAACTGAAGCAAACAGGGTTGTGTCTTGTTTGGGTGATTCAGTAAGTTTCTAAGGCCAGACTTGAACTCAAATGACTCTTATCTCCAAGGCCAATATTCTATCCACTGTACCACTTAGCTGCCTCCTCAACCATATTAGGATTCTCAAAGTACTTTTTTTTTTTTTTAAAGCTATTATTAGCCCACTTTAATTCTGTTAGAACACATTTTTTATTTTGGAAAATATACAAATTGTAAAATAGTTTCAAAATAAGTTAAATAATAATCTAATCCACATATACACAAAATTTTCCACCTCCAAAGAAGATCAACCCTGAAAGTGATTATTTTAAGTTTCACTTAGGTAACTATGATAAGTAATAATAGCTCATGAAGAATTATGTATAATCTTATCTAAGCCATATAAATTATGATTAGCTGAAAAGGTAAATTATGCTTTAAATTTTGGATATTCTTTTATAACATTTTATAATAATTACATGCAATTTAAAGTGCTTTTATAATAATTTATAGTTTGAATCCTTGGCCTAAAAGTAACTGTAAAAGTTAAAAAAAAAAAAAGGTTAGAAATGAAAAATATATACATATTTTAGACAGCAACCAAAGCACAATAAAAACCAAATTCATTCAATATTTGAGCTGATGGTGGGGACAATGATAATGATAAAAGACTGCTGGTAACATTATATAGACATGTAGAAAAGCAGAAACTCTAAAGTCTCCCTGAAAAGAATTCAGATGATGACTAGTATTTTGTCAGTACTGCAAGTTATTTAAAATTTCTCAGAGGGAACTGAGTCAAATCTATAAAAAATAAAAGCAATGCTCCAATTGATCAAAAAATATGATCTGTGCCCAAAGGGCTATGAATTCATACATTTCCTTTGTCCTAACACCACCACTACTTGGCATGAATACCAAAAAAGATTTGGAAAATTTAAAAAAAAAAAAAAAAAAGGAAAATGACCTTATATGTACAAAAAATATTCACAGCAGCTCTCTTTTCAGGGCAAAAAAATTGAAAACTGAGGGGATGCTAATCAATTGGGGAATAGCTCAATAAACTGTGGTGTAATGGAATATTACTGTTCTATGGGAAATGATGGACAGGATGCCCTCAAGGAGAAAAAAAAAAGACCTGGAAAGTACTCCATGAACTCAAGCAAAGTGAAATGTAGTATATAGTAATAGCAATGTTCTGGGATGACCAGCAGTGAATGACTTTATTATTTTCAGTAGTATAATCACCCACAACTCTTCTGAAGGACTTATGATGAAAAATTCTATCCATATCCAGAGAAGAAACTGATTGTGTCTGAATACAAACCAAAGCATTCTCTCTTTCTCTCTCTTTTTTTTTTTTTTGCTTAATTTTTCTTGAGGGTTTTAAATTTTCATTAGGATGAAAGATCTACATTCCCCCCCCCACACACACACACAACTTGACTTTTAAATGGAAATGTTTTGCACATCTTTACAAGTAGTTTCTTAATTGTGGGGATAAGAGAGAACCTAGAGCTCAAAACTTTTAGAAACAAACATAAAAATAATTTGTTTTGAATATTTAACTGGGGAAAATGTTAACTAAATAAAGAATAATTTAAGAAGACAGTTATTTAAATAAGATAATTCTCATTTAAAAGCATGAGCAGTTTCCAGCAGTAATACTCTGCAATCCTCCTAAGTCTATAGAAACAATTAGGAAAAAACAAATCTTTTTTTGGAAGAGAAAATTATGTCAATCTGAAATGGTGGAGGTTTGTACCAACTTCTAATGGCAAGGAGATATAAATCATATTGACTTTATAACTTCAAAAATATCTTTCCAAATATTTATTTCACTTCTAGAAAATTTCACTTCCATGGAGACCTCTACAGAATTTACCATTTTCCTATCCTAGGCAACTTGGATACTAAAGTTTGAGCTTAAGTAAATGGTATCTACTAATGAAACAAAAAAGCCTGCTTCTCAGATAGTACTTTAAATTAATATGAATATTCATATTTATTTTACTAAGGTGGTATTTTTTTAATTCTTCAAAGCTGTTGCTAATTTTATTCAAGACAGCACTATGATTTAATGAACAATTACATTTGATAATATTACAAAATCATTATATATTACAAGTAAAAAAAAAAAGTACTTCCTGTGAGAAAGGCTAGTTAAGACTTACCTCAGTTTTTTTACTAAGGTGATCTGTAAAAGAAAAGAAAAAAGATAATTTCCTAAATAAAATGGAAACATTTTCAATTTAAATATTAAATGACTTCCAAGTTGAGAGAAATTAAAACCATATCGTTTTTAATCAGCAAAAGTGAATTTCCTACCTATTTAAAGGTATCACCAAAGATATCTAGAGAGATACCAAAGTTCTGCATTTTAACAGTCTGCTCTCTTTGAATACATTTTTATCTGATTATTTCAGTTGTGTCCAACTCTTAATTCCACTTGGGGTTTTCTTGCCAGGTTTCTAAGAGATATTTCAGTTTTTGTATTTTCTGAAGACACATTTTTAAAACAAACTTTCCCCCTCCAAACCAATTTAAATTTTTGTTCTAAAAAATAACAATATCTAATGCATACCATATGCCAAGCATTTTATAATTATTATCTCAGCTGATTTTCACAACAGTGGGAGTCAGGTGCTATTATAAACCTCATTTTTACAGATGAGGAAACTGAAACAAACAAAAAAACAAGTTAAATAACTTGCCCAAGGTCACATAGCTATTAGTCAGTGTCTACAACTGCATTTGAACTCAATTCTAACTATAGGGCCTGGTGCTCTATCACTTCTCCACCAGGTGCAAAAACATAGCTAAATGCTATGAGAGAAAACATGGTATAATAAAGGGCTAGTCTACTAGTCATTAAGACTTCAAAAGTCCCCCCTCAGACACTGACTGGCTATAATCATTTAATGCTTCAAATAAATCACTAGTTTTACAAGGTATAGAGTAGTTGCTGAAATGGGTTTCTTCATCAGGAGTTCCCTACACTGAATGAAATCAACAAATTTACATACACACACACACACACATATTCTGTCATTAAACTATACTACACTATACTATTAGGGATTGAGAAAAATCAAACCACACTCTTTGTCAGCTCCCTCCAAAAGACAACTATCAATGGCTATACCAAATTGTGAAGTTTTCAAAAATACTTTTTAATTCTGATATCATGGGGAGAAAATTCCAAAAATTTCAAAATATTGGATTCAAATCTTAAAATTAATGAAGTTACAGATAAAATAAAGACCACAATAATTTTATAGAATTTAATTTTACAATCTGTAATCTAGAAAGGATCTTAGTGGTTATCAGTTATCTACTCTGTCTTGTAACTATAGGAATTCTTTCTAAATTGCCACTATTACAAATTTTATCCAGTCTCAACATTGCTTCTCACTCATTCTTGTAAATAAATGACCCAAGGAAACAAAACCTGCTTTTTACTACTGGACAACTAATAGTTATCAGCAAGTTTTTCCTTACAAAAAAATTAAAATTTGTTTCTCTGCAACTTCCACTTATTGCCCCTAGTTCTGCCTTCGGAAAAGGAAAAGAAAGCAAAAAAGTCTAATTATTCTTTTATTTTAGAACTTTCAAATACTTGGAGATTACCAATTTCTGTCTTCTACCAAAAAGATCTCTCTTCTGGGCAAACCACCCTGGGTCCTTCAACCAATTTTCACATGGAATGTAGTCTTTCGTTTCAGTCATTCTAACTGCCTTCTTCTAGAATTATTCCCACTTGTCTACATCTTCTTAAAATCAGTTATTACAAGACGGTTTCAAATACCAAAATAAGACATGTATCTTTGCACACAGCAAAGCTGCAGATTTGCTTTGCATGACTATGCTTGTTACAAGAACTGTTTTTCTTTTTTCACCAGGGAGGAAGAGTTGTCCAAAAATAAGAGGGTCATAGAAGTATTTAAAAATGTGCTGAAGAGAGGTTCTAAAAGCAAACAGCATTTCCTCCTTTATTCAAGTACTTGATGCTTAGAAGTAGTCTGTCTTGCAAAAGCCATTCTATCTGTGTTTTGATCCCATCTCTTTCCATCTTCTCTAATAGATCTTCATCTGTTATTCTGATTATCTACTGGTTCTTCCATGCTGCTTAACTAACATGCCAAAGTTCTCCACATCCTTTAAAAAAACAAAAAACAAAACACTTCACTAATTCCCATTTCCATTTCCTTCTATATCCACTTGAACTTTTCTTCCATCTCCTGCTGCATGTGTTCCCTGAAAGAGGTGCTAAAGGCCAGAGGAGTAACTTCCATCTGTGCCAGCACAAGGCAACTCCCACTGATCCTGATCTCTCAACCAAGATACAGAGAACCTCTAGTGAAAAGAGCAGCGACCTTCTCTTTGAATTCATCTTACAGCTATCCCTTGAGGGAAGAGAAAGAGGAAAATCAGTGAGGAGACAACTTCCATCTGCTGCTGCACAGTTCTTTGCCCAATCTCCAACCATCAGAGGAAGAGAAATGGCAAAAAGGGCCTCCTACCTGATTTATGCACTTTCTATTCTCATGTTCCACTTGTCTCCCAGGTCATTCTCCAGAGGCCTGGCAACTTATAACTATGAAAAAACCTTCTCATACCTGGTAATACTCTATACATCCCAGTGATTTTGAACTCTTATAGGTCATCATTCCAACCCCATCCCTACCACCCAATTCCTTATTTCTTGTCCTTTTACTTTTCACCCTAAAGTTTCTTTGATAATGGTGCAATTCAAATTTTTCTATTCTGCTCATTATTTTTGCCATGCTTAATAAATGATTACTCAATCTGCTAACTATCATTCCAAAGATCTTCCCCAGGTGTCTCTCAAGGCTTTCTCCTATGACCTGTTCTCTTCACTGTTCTCCTATATTATTAAACTTGATCCCATGAGTCAAATTATTATATCTGAGCAGATGATTTTCAGAGCTATTTATCCATCCCTGACCCCATCTCACATTATTAACTTTCTCAGACATCCTGAAATAGGTATCTCAATAACATCATCACTCAATATGCTCAAAACACAATCAAAAAAAAATTTTTTTTTTTGCCAAAACTTGTCCTATTTGTATCTTATAAATGCTAACATTCCTTTGGTAAAGATGCAATTTAAGTTTTTCTATTATGCTTATTTTTACTGTGTGGGACATATATTCTGCTCTAATTCTCATTTCTTTTAAACCATTCAGGAATAACGTTATTGTTCCATGGTCTCCTTATATTACAGAGTTTTCTGTCTTTTCAAGTGTTCCATCATTTTTCTTCACTTTGCAATATTTATTCATAGATGCTTGGACTTGATTACTAGGTCTAGAGGCCCTAATTTCTTCTGTTATTATTGTTTTTACTGTTGATTTATATATTTAAGATTTTCTTCTTAAAATTCTGAGTACTTTCAGTTGTTTCCCCTCTCCCAATCCTTTATTTTCTTCATCACTCATTTTCTGACTCCCTCCCCTCTAACGATGGTTTCCTTGTAGACTAGAAAGTGAATCCTCCACCATCAGGCAATTCATCCACTGAGGTGTATATTCCAAATGATTTGTAGGTGGTCAGAATTGGTGCCAGCTGGATGCCAAGCTCTTTCTCTCAGGCTTGATGGAATGCTATGCAGTCACTCATGTGCATCACATTTTGTCCTGTTAACCTGTCCCACTCCCAGTCTTTATGTAATTTTTGAATTTCCCTCAGCGGCTAAACAAAGTGTTCTCTGAAAATAATACTTTTTATTAGAAGTCTAGTATATTATGTAATATTGTTCACTTTCCCCCCTGAGTTTACTGCTGTAAAATTATAAGCAAGGTCAGAACAAATAGTTATGTTTTAAGACTAGGTTAATACTATATAAATACATTTACTTATAAACACAGCATGTTTGCTAGCATCTATTTCATGCTGGGTTCACCACTTCCTATATTAAAAATAATGTGGTTTTTTGGTTTGGCTTAAAAACCACAGTGGGTAATGTAATTACCCTCTACCCCATAGTCAAAAGTTAAACACTATTAAGGTGATATCATAGATTTTTTATTAATAATTTCTACTCTAAAACCAGCTATTTTAGTATGTTCTTTTTTAAGACAACTGTAGAAAGAATTAACAGATAAAGTATTTAACGAATGTTCTGGGCTATTATTTGAAGTAAAGTGAAAAAATAAACACATATATATATATTTGAAGAAAAATGAAAAAATAAACATCTCAAGATTACATTTTGTGAAGACAATAATTCAATTTCATTTAATAAGGCTTATAAAAGAACAGATAAAATAATTTAAGAAAATATTTTAAAACAAAATGCTTTAATACATCATAGTATTTTAAAAAATCATTTAAATGCTTCAAAATTGATCTTAGCTTATACAGAAACTGATTTTTAAAAATATAAATAGTTCATATGGAAATAAAATTCCTATTTTGGGGAAATTCAAGAGTCATTTAAAACATGATTTTTAGTTATAGAAGAAACTTTTAAAAATACCAAGACTTGTAACTCTGAATATTTAGAATGTTTAATTCACAAAAAACAATGCATACCTATATTTGCTTCCGACTGAAAGTCTTTCAGCGACACTGTGAGTGGTTTGTCTTTCCCTTGGTGATTCTTCCTTTTTTCTTTTTTATTCATACCTTTCGATTGAGGTGAAGCATTTTCAACATTTTCATATTCCTGAGATGGATTAAGCACAAAAACAACTGCACTAATTTTACTTTTCAAACTCAATCATTTTGTAATTAAGTTATCATTAAAGTCCTATGTTTCCAAGAGAAAGAAAAGATAAAATTTGCCTTGGGCTTAACTAAGTGGAGAATGAACATCCCTACTCCAACACCCGTTATTGTTATTGTTTATTTTATTTTTTTTACATACACTGGATGAAAAAAATGTACCTTTCAGAATCACAAAAGTATTATTTGGCATAAAAGAAAAATATTTTCTTGATATAGTGTCTTAAAAAGAATAACAGATTTCCTGAATCATTCAATGATTTCTTCAATATCAAGAGAAAGCGAGGAAGGAAAGAGAACAATTCACACAATGACTATGATAATGTAAAGAAAAACAATTTCAAAAGAATACTTTGATCAATATAATGATCAACCATGGCTTCAGAAAGCAAATGATGGTGAAGCATACCTCTCCTCTTCTGGAAGAAAGGTAATGGACAAGGAGCACGAAATGAGACATACACTATATTTTAGGGGTTTAAGTGACTTGTCCAGAGTCACAAACGTCTGAGGGCACATTTGAACTTAGGTTTTCAACTCCACAGCCAATGTTCTATCCACTGAGCCCTCTAGCTACCCCAAGACATACATTACCAAACATCACTTAGCTTGACTACACTTATTTGTTACAAGTAAAAACTCCTTTTAGGGAGATGGGTAAACTAGCGGGTAGTGACAGAGATGCAAAAAAATATAGGGAAGAGCACAAAACATCAGAATTACACACACAAAAAAAGTCAAAGTTCAGAGGGAACACCAAAAGGACGGTTTTGTTACAACATTAAATTTAATAACACTTTTAAAAGGCCTCAAACCATGTTAACCAAACTTCTGTTTCATATACAAGCTTTTTCCACTTATCATATGAGGAAACATTCATGTTTGTGGATACTTATTGTCATAATAAAGAAGTAGTTTAAATTTAACAATAAAATAAAACAAAAAATCAAGGAAGGCCTCTATCTTAGGTGTACCCTTTGTGGTGAACTTATGGGAAGATATGAAGAAGACACACAGGATGGGCAAACATAGATGGATTGTGATCTGCATTGTATAAGGGAACATCCAAATCAAAATACTGATGCATTTTTATATTAAATTCTATAAAATTAATGTTTTGAGTCTTTTGAACTAGTTGTTGCTTTAAAAATTGCCTGTCTTCCTGCCATCATACTGATCAAAATTCACTATCAGCAATAAATGAGACCCTTACTGCAAAGCTTATTGCAAATACTATAAACAACTGACTACTTGAAATGACTTAGGACCATATTTTATATTCATTTACTCATTAATATACTAAATACATATATACACACACAATATGTAAACATAAGTAAAACCAGCTTTAATGTTTAGTTATTCATCTAAAACTAAGAAATTAATATATTTTATTTCTTAATTGGAGTCAGAAGCTTTTCTGAAAAACATGAATCAGTTTAAGTAATTAAATCTGTATATTAGTAGTTTATTCATGTTACTTTAGCAATTATTTCACACATCTGAATGTCAAAGTAACTATAAGTATTATAGTAAATACATTTGGTACAAAGATAAAGGATAGGAAAATCAAAGTAGAAATTTTTTTTTTATTAAAGCCTTTTATTTGCAAAACATATGTATGGGTAATTTTTCAACATTGACCCTTACAAAGCTTTCCGTTACAAATCCCCCTCCCCCGTCCCTCCCCTCCCCTAGATGGCAGGAAGTCTAAAGTAGAAATTTTTTAAACATATTATATTTTTATTACTAACTTTATCTTTTTTCTCTAAAATTCCAAGGAGAAAACTTCATCTATTTCGAACTTTATTTCCTCTCTTTTCCTTAAGTTTCAGATACAAGGATGGATGGACAGTTAAATGGTTTAAAAAAAAAAAAAAAAAAAGGCAGGTTAAGAAGGAAAGCAAGCAGCAAAGGCAATGGATAAGAAGTCACCCTAAGCCATTAGGTCAGCTGTATTAAAGAAAAATTCAGGAAGATTACCTTAAAAAACAAAAACAAGAAAACCTAGGAAAATTAAGTCAATTTAATGTGAGAAATGCACTTTTTCCTAGTTTAAGCAAAGCTGATCAGTAATAATCTTTCAAAAAATATTTCTGCACACACCAAACGCTTCTTTAAAAAAAATAGCTCTAAGAAGCATGTCTACAGTGTCTAATATTAAAGATCAGTGACAAAGTATAAATTCTGAGCCCCAAAGACAAATATGTCAGAAATGGATTTCTTTGCTGTCTGTTAATTGCAAATTAAAAAGCTCACTAGCAGACAGGGGACCCTTCTTTTTAAAAATCCCTATATTGAAACTGTGCATCACTTTGCACCTTTGTTTAAAAAATGCAGACAATTTTTTTTAAATTACAAGTTATTTTCTTTTTAATTTAAAAATAACACTTGAAATAAATAGAAAATGCTCAATATATCCTTCTTTCATTCTCTCTAAAAAGCTTAAGAGGAATGAGAACGTCTATAACAGTTTGTTATATAAAAGAATTGACAAGATAAAATTTCAAAGTTCAACTTAAGATTTGAGAATCTGATAGTCAAAGCTTTAATATTAGACATGCATTTCTAAAATCTGCAGCTGAAATAATGTAAATACCTTTTTGTGTTCTTCATATTCTAGTTTGCTTAGCAACAATGCCTTTTCAAGATCAGCTTCAAACATTTCAGATGTCAACTGAAGGTAAGGAAAGAGAGACTTATGATTAAGTCAAATGTCAGTAACATAGAATTGTACACTATGTTCAATGTACATGTACAATATGCAATATGTACATGTACAATATAACAAATGTCCAGGTAAATTCAACATTTATTCAATGCTTACAATTTGCATGGCACTATAAATGTGTAAAAAAAAAAAAAGGAGGGGGGAGAGGAATGTGTGTAAAATTAGGAAGCAAATAGATTAAGCATAAGGAGAGAATAAAGAGAGTAGAGAAGAATCCTCCCAAGAGAACTGAACTAATTTATCAATGTAACTAAAATATAAGTACCTTTACTTTTTTTTTTGTAATCAAAGAAAACTGGTTAAGGAAAAAAAAAACAAACAAAAAACAACAAAAAAAAAACTTCCAAATTTGGAATCTGCTTTCCCTCCTTAGCTATCAGTAATTTATCAGTAATAAGCCTGACCTCATCATTAAATTTAAAACAATAAAACAAAATCTAAAATAAACCCTTCATTCAAGGCAACAATGATCAGGTTATCTACCTCTAGTTTAATTTGTGACCCAGCAGATCATTTTACTTCTCAGTTTGTTTCCTAACCTGAATTAAGATGGCCTCTCATACCTCTCCTAGCCCTTAATTTAAGACACCACTTAAGTGTTATTACATAGTATGTTATTTCAAAAGACCTATAATTTAATAATTGTTATTTTCTTCATCTACAAATACAGATCACAATTCCACCACATCTTAACATCATCTTTGGCCATTTACTGCAAGGGAAAAAAATCATTCAGTAATCACCTCTCTGGTCATAACTCTATCTGAACTCAAGTACGGAGGTCTCAAGCAACATGCATACGTCTGTGGACCAGTATCTTCTAGAAACTATATTTCACTAGCATACGTAGTCTTTGACAGTAAGGAATCCCTTTGACACCCCTTACAAGGCATAAAAGACAAGACTATAGCAAAGGACAAAAATATTGCTTAAAATAACCCAAGAGCAGTTTTTATCCTGATGACCAATTGTTATATATTTATCACAGGAATAGAAATTTCTTGTATTTAATTATATCCCCCCTCCAATTACATATAAAAATAAATTTCAACATTCATTTTTCACAGATTCTGAGTTCCAAATCTTTCTCCCTCCCTCCTTTTCCATGCCCTTCCCCAAGATAGCAAGCAACATGATATAGATTATACATGTACAATCATGTTAAATATATTTAGACATGTTGTGAAAGAGAAATCAGAATGGACAGGCAAAAACCATGAAAGAGAAAAAACCAAAGTGAAAATAGCATACTTTTATTTGCATTCGGACTCCATAAATGCTTTCTCTGGACATGGATAGCATCACAAGTCTTGGAATTGTCTTGGATCACTGTATTGCTGATTAGAACTATCACAAGTGATCATCATCATGTGGTAGAGTCCTCGGGATTGATATAGTAGAAATCCCAATTCTTTACAAGAAACCCCAGGTCACCTGACCTTGAAAATGATGAAATCACCTTAGGAATGTAGCTCCTGGGAGTGATGTGGCATTACCCTGGAGAATATGTGAAAGAAAGGGAGTTGGGCCTGATATCTTTATTCTATTAAACTGTCCTTTAAGGATTTTGGTTTCTCAACCAAAAATCTGGACCCAAATAATGAATACTTCTTAGTTTCAAGGATCCTGCAGTTGAGGAACTTTACCTCCTGGGCAGGCACACTAGCACATACATGCAAGTTCATTTCCCCCTGGGATTCTCCCTAATTCTCTAGATCCCATTCTTTCTTCTCTACCTTTGACTTTAAAATAGTGCCTCTTTACTCTCAGACTGTTTCTGGTTAGCCTGTGTGCCTTTCACAAAATAAGGCACTCTTTGTTGAGTTTTACTCAAGACACTATTACACACACAAGTTGTGGAATTAGTGTGTAATAGTTATATTATATATAATTTTAATATATATAATTTATTAATATATTTATATATATATATATATATATATAAAAAACACTACTTCCACACTATTACACAAATATAATTTTACAACTGCATGCATAGTTCAATATTCCCTCTGTTCAATAATTTATAAAATCTAATGCATGTGAATTCAGGGACAAGAAGATACTATACTGATAAAGTTTCTATGGGAATTTAAGTAGCTACTTTCTTAAATCTTTTGAACATGCCAATTCCTTACAAAAAATGCAAGCCAATTTTAGTAATTCATACTCCAACATGAATCTTTCTGTTTAAATGGCAAACAATAATAGTGCTGTCTTAAAAATGACAAAGATGGGATAAGTAATTGAATAACCTAAGAATATATATGGGTAATAACATGCAGAAGGGGACACATTTTGAGGGCATTCAAAGATCTAAAAGAGGGTAAGATAGTTACTTTATTAACTCTAGAAAAAAATTTTAATATCTTGATCTTTTTGATTTTTTAAAATAGTGCTATTATTTTTCCAAATACATGCAAAGATAATTTTCAACATTTACCTTTGAAAAACCTTATGTTCCAAATTTCTCTCCCTCTCCTTCCCCCTTTCTCTCCCCAAGACAGCAAGTAATCCAATATAGGTTTAAACATGTCCAGTTCTTCTAAACATAGTTCCATATTCATCATCTACAAAATCTTTATGGCAAGTCGTCTATTCTATATTGAAGGCATCCTTGGTGAAACTTGAAGAACAAAGACTTTTACAAATTATTTTTTCGTAGAAGAAAACTTCATCATTCCCAGGACTAAAATGTACAAAGACTACAAAATCCCAATGTGTCTGTTCTGTTGCTTGTTAATTTAAAAAAAGGATATGACATATTATAGCAAAATGAATCTTTAAAGTCTCTCAACAATTTCTCACACACATGTTAAGATCATTAAGGATATCTTGATATAATACAAATAATTTTATTTGATCCTCTTAGTATAAATTATCAAGGATGGCACAGAAAAGAGATGTATTCTTATATATCAACAACTATACAACTATGGCTGCCACAATTCATTTAATGCCTAGTTTGTGGTTGCTATTATTCTTCCCATAATATATAAAAAGTACATTATTTAATCAAATTTTTGCACTTGTCCTCTTTGCAAATGTAAAGAATTTTAATAGTTTGCTAGAAAATGTATACATACAGACACACTTGTAATCAATTGCCTGTTGCTATCTTAAGACTTTGCCAGTATGTCCTAAATTTTCACCTATTTATATCATCAGTTATATGATTTAGTGTCAGGAGATTGATACAGTAGAGTTAAGAGTTGCATCAGAAATCCAGGCCATAGACTTCATACTCTTTATTTTGCCATAAGATTTGTTAATCACTAACAATGAAAGGGACTCTTGGAAAGTTTCTGAGTCTAGCCAAAGCCATTAAGGGCAGATAGGCCTTTATCTCAAGGATGCTGTTAAACATATCAGATAAGGGAACTTTTCTGTGTAAAAAGAGAATTCTGGTAAACCATTATTTGGTGCTGGCCATATTTATAGGCACTGAATTAAAATTTAGGTCATTCCCAATTATAGCTAATAAAAAGGGGGCCTCTTATGAGGGAGATCTGAGAATCTATAATAATTCCCGCTTTCCTGAGGCTGTAAAGATCCTTTTTCAAATCTATACATGGGCTTTCTTTGTTTTTGCCTAGTATGAATACTGATTTGCCACAATTTATATAGGAAATGAAATGGTAGAACCTGATAAGATTTTTTTCTTAAAATCAAGAATTTATCAAAAAATAGTTTTGATTGGGCATTCCAAAAAATGTTTGCTTCACTGTTGTGGAGATACAACAGATAATACCTCTCTCAAAGAGGAATTCACTATAAGGCAATGCTCCTCTTTATCAGGTAACCCCATTCAGATGATATCAAACCCCAGAATGGTTCAGAGGCAACTGAATGAGGATTACTATTGTTCAAAAGCATTTTGTCTACAAGAAAAATAAAGTGGATAATGTCAATTATCCAAACTATGAAATATTTCTTGTGGTGATTGATGATGAACTGGATGAACAATTCTTGGCTTGGTCCATCAGTATCTTAATAATATATAATAGTAATCTTAGTCATTGTTAAGAAATGGGCAATAATTTGAGCCAGAATTAAATAGGACAAGAGAGGACTGACTGCCTTAAATACAGAAAGCTGTTTAATGAATGAACCCAACTTGCTCTCTAAAACAAATCTTTTTAATTTCTGCATTTCACCAACACCAAATAAAATAAGAAATTTCATATAAAATAACAAAGAGAACTATATATTCAATTGCCAATATTATAAACAACTTGCTATTATTTTAATTATAAATTATAATTTATTATAAATTAAACATGTTATTTTCAAGGCCATTGTCATATGCTTCCTACTAGTTTTTCCTATTAGTTTTATTCCTAAGTATTTTTAACAATACTTCAAGGGTCTTTTCTTTTTCTCCCAGCCTAAGAACTACACTGATATTCACATAATACTAAAAAAGGCTACAAAAAGGCATTTAACACACATTATTAAGATATCTTACGGAGGATTTTCAGATTGTTAGGCAAGAGTAATTTTTCAAGATGTTTCAGGCAAGGGTAATAAAATATGACGTGCATGGGTTGTACCTTTAGAGAGAAGATCCACATCAATGAGGTCACAAATCCATTCAAATACAAAAATCTGGATGGATCTGTGATAGGCCATTTGGGAAATGGTTTTATCAAACCATATTTCACTTTGAAATTGTAAACTGACTTATGTATGCATAATAAAACACCCATTTTCAGCTGAGAATATAGATCTGTAAAAATTTGGTAGCTTGAAGTTTTTATTTGTCCTTGAGAATTAGCACATTTTCAAGTCTATTCAGAAAGCTGCCTATCCTTTCAAAGATAACTTAAGAAGTTAAAACACAATCACTGGCGACTGTGATGAAGCCTGCTATCCATCTTATGCCTAAGAAATGAAGCTCTCAAATTGTATAATGAAACATAAATTTTTGGACATAGTCAAAATGGGAATCTGTTTTATCTGGTTGTTTTTTTTTTCAAGGCATGCGACAAATATATAATTTTTTGTTGCAAGGATTTCATTTTTATTTTTCTCAAAGTGGGGCCAGGAGAAGAGATGGTGAGGAGGATGAGAAGAACTATGGATAGGTTTGCCTAATTAAAAAAAGAAAAAAGGGAGAGCAAAGCATTTTTGAAAGCACAGATGAGAATAGAAGGAAGGCCAGAAGGAAATAAAAGATAAATAGGTTAGCTTTGAAAGTAGTATTGAAATTACATACTTAAAAAAGGAAAACAAGCTGGATATGACAAGAAAATTTTAATTTTATGTACAATTTCCTCTTTCTGTTCTGATGAGTATATGGCAGGGCTTCTTTTAGTTGATTCAAATTTTTTTTAATGGAAGGAAAAAAAGTTAGAACAATAGTTTACTCAAGATGCCTATATAAATCCTTCCCTTTCCCTCCTCTCCACCCTGTTCATTTAGCAGAGTCATGTAAGTAGAACAAGTAGATAAGGTAATTTGGGGAGAGGGAGGAGCATGTTTCAGTGAATAGATAATGAAGTCAAGAAGAATGAATTCAAGTCTTGCCTCAAACCTTTAATAGCCTTATGACCATGGGCAAGTCACAACCTCCTTTTGCTTCAGTTTCCTTATCTGTGAAATAAGGTTGGATTTGATGGCCTCTAAAATTCCTTTTGGTTCCAAATCTATGATCCTAAAACTCAACAAAGATCTGATCAGTTTATCAGCAGGACATTTTAAGAATGATGCTGCCACAACAACTAACAATGCAAAAGAATTTTAAAAAGAAATTTAAGACACTCATTTTAATGACCAACCTTGACCCAGGAGATGAAATAGAAAATGTCCTTCTTTCCTTTCTTTGCAGAGTGGGGAGCTATCAATATGGAACACAAAATCTCCCCTCTGACTTGGCCTTTTTCTTGAGTTTTTTTTTTTTTGTTTGTTTGTTTGCTTGTTTGTTTTTTAATCTCAAATTCTTCCTCTCCTTTCCCACTTTCCATTTTTATGTTATGAGAGGGAGAAAAAATGACAGGAGGAAAACAAAAGCTATCAATTTTCTCCTAAATATCATTGATATTGACTATAAAAAACAATTAAATTATTAATAGAGAATTGCAAATTAAAGCAATTTTGTGGCTCTATCTCATTTATCAGACTAGAAAAAAAATGACAAGAGAGTAAAATATGACAAATGTTGGAGGGGTTGTGGAAAAACAAACTTTTGTACTTGTGAAAATTACTCAATCCAGATAATATAGAAAGCAATTTGGAACTATGCCCAAAATTTTAACAAACTTTGTATTCTCTTCGACCCAGCTATACCACTATTAGGTTTACATCCCAAAGACATCAAAGGAAGATGAAAAGGATCTACATACCAAAAAATAGAAACTAAAGGTTAGTGTCAGAATCAGATTTAGAATAAAATATTGTAGTATACGGATATAACAGGCAACAGGTATGAGTCTTTAACAGGATATTATTGAGCTATAAGAAATTATGGCCAATTTTAAAGGAAATGGAAAAATTTTGAGAATTAGACAAATGATTTTCATACAATACTATAACATTAGAGAAAAACAGCCTTGAAAGATCTCAGAACTTTGACCAACAAAAGGAAAAAAGAATGATGTAAGATGAAACATGCTACCACCTTTCAAAGGGGATGTGAAAAATACATAAAAAGATCCACATCTTCCAACATGGCTAATGGGGGAGTTTGTTTTTAAGATGAGATAGATATTTGCTGAAGAAATTCTGAAAAATCTGTTTAATTGGAGTACCTAGAGGAAAAGATTGACAAAAAATTTGTAAAAAAAAATTAAAAGACAACTCTTAGTTTCTCAATATTTATGGCAAGAGAAGGTATCTATCTACACTGGTAGATGAACAGTTCTATATTATGGAAAACACTGGTCCAGGTTCCATCCCCTTATAGTAGTGGAGATCAAAATGGAAGGACAGAAGAACTGGTGGGAGGATTTACCCTAGACTCTGCCCCTGCTTTGGTCTTACATATTTAATAACACTGCCGGATTTGCATAATTTTCACATCATATTGTGTTCCATCCTTTTACTTCTACTTCCAAAGTGGTTCTTTCTCATTCTTCTTTGCCTATACAACTCCTAACAGTATTTAAAATCTCAGTTCAGATCCCCCAGTTTCTAAAACCTTGCCAGATCACTCTAATCTACTGTGGGAACTCCTCCTAAATTCATAAAGTACATATATAGTCTATCTTACTCATTTGGGAATTAGTCATTACTACCCTGTAATATTTCTATTACAGTATTTAATTAAATGCCACTTCAATATGACTTTCCCTACCTATTCAACTTACCCTTTATTCCCTACTCTGAACCACATATATTTTTATAGCTAAGACATTTAGTATATAATTTTCTGTTAGGAGTGTGTAATTGTGTAGCTGGATAAATATATTTCCACACTCCATCAAAATATGAAGCATACAGCATTAATTAAAAATAGAGGATTTATAAAAGGACTGGGGAAATGAAAAGGCAGCTAAAATGATGACATTTGAGAAACAAATTTATATTCTTGGGACATGAATTAAAGATATAAGAATGATGGGTTTTCATAAAGGGATGGAATAAACCTGACTTGTCTTAAAAACCATGTTTGTCTAGATTATAATCAACTGAAAGAGAAGGGAGAATACTACATAGATCTGAGAAGCCTCATTCAGCGGAGATTAGTTATATCTACAAAAGTAAATAATGGGAGACAAAAGCCAAGAACAGAATTAACAATAAAATTCATGGCTTCACATGTCTATATATGAATGCCCAAAGTATTGGCAGAGTGAACTAATGGTCAGAAATATTTACAGGTAATAACAGACTGCAAAATGGAATTCAAAATTGGAATTTGGCTATTAAAAGTATAATTTATGTTCAAAAGGGAAAACAGATAAAAAAAACAATAGAGTAACTTTGTATAGTAATAATGTGTACTCATGAGGAAAAAAAGAGCCTGAACATAGCAACATGGTAGAGAAAAATCAATAGATCAATAGATAACTATGAGGATCAATAGAAAAACAAACAAAAGCACTATACTGGAGATCACTGAGAAAGGAAGAATGAGATGGGGAATTTGAGAAACAAATCACAAATCTGGCATGGAAGTCTAACATTGCAAAAAGAAGTCAGGCTTCAGCTATACACTCTTATTTTCTGCCAAAAGAAAGACAGCAGATGATAGGATATATTTGTAAATTATCTCAACTATGATTTCATCCTTCAAAAGGTTGCAAAATAAAGGGGTAATTCTGAACAATAAAGTAGCACTTGTTGCTTCAGTTGGCATTGATCAAAATCTTGGAAGGAAATGACTACTCTATTATGGAATTTCTGATGAAAAGGAAAAACAGATAAAAAGGGGGGAGAAAAGCCAGGCATAATGGGATATGCAGCCTTCACTATAGGGGAATCAATTTTGGAGTATTTAAAGAGAAGATCCCATGGGCTAATTAATCTATCACAGCTCTGAAAGGTGGCTCAGTAGAAAAGGAAAATTCTCAAGAATGAAATTCTTAACACACAAAAACAATTAAGAAAAATGAGTGCACAGAAAACTCCCTGACAAACTCACATCTGAAAGAGATATTTTTGAAAGGCAACTAACTTAGGATGAATAAAAATGAATAGCATGATCCTTTAAGAATAGTGTCAGGAGTCCAATAAGCTGAGTTCAGCAATGAATGGTGACAACAACAAAGAGGTTTTATAAAGCTGAGTTGGGGAAAAGAAAAGAAACAAAGAAGGGATAGGCCTGCAGCTTGGAGTAGATAGGGTAAAGCTAAAATAAATAATTAAGGAGAGCTTAAAATATTCAACTCCTATTTTGCTTCAGTTCTTTATAATGCTAATAATCATGACAAACTGGGAGGTTTTAACTAAGTACAAAGTACTATAACTGCCCTCCCCCCCAAATATACATACCAAAATTTTCATTTCCAAATGGGTATTAATTCACAAGTATGATTAATTCAAGACATTTTAGGAAATGGAGGGGGCAGAGGAAAGAAAGGAACTAAACAGTTTTGACAGGTTACAGTTATACCAATGAAGTAAAATTTCATTCAATGATGGCTTTCATTAAAAAAAAAAAAAAAAAAAAAAAACAACTAGGGGCAGCTAGGTGACACAGTGGATAGAGCACTAGCCCTGAAATCAGGAGGACCTGAGTTCAAATCTGATCTCAGACACTTAACATTCCCTAGCTGTGTGACCCTGGGCAAGTCACTTAACCTCAATCATCTCAGCAAAAAGGGAAAAAAAAAACCTAATCAAATTCAAGCATATAATTGGTTAATACAGTACCTAACAACTTTTTTTTTAAATTAAATGACTAAAATTTTTGAAGCCTAATTGTTTTAATCTAGTTGATGTCCTAATGATCATAATTCCAAAGGAGGGCATTGAAAAAAATTTTAACCAATTAATAATCATTGTATCCTGGAACCCAAAGTATCCCCTGGCCTCAAATATCCTGGCCCTGCTTCACACAGATTAAGTTTGATGCTTTAGACTGACTTCCCCCTGCCTACATGCCCAAATGAAAAAGATCATGTTCTCTCTTTGGCTGAACATAGCCAAATGATTAGCTGGGCCAAAAAAAAATCTTTGCAGCAAGCTTCTCTAATAAGTTTCATTTTCAAAATAAAAGAAACTGATGCAGTTATAATAATAAGAGCTATTCTCCAATTGGTAAATAGTCAAAAGATATGAGGCAGCTAGGTGGCTCAATGGATAAAGTACTGGTGAGGAAGGCTCATCTTCTGAAGTTCATATTAAGTCTCAGACACTTCCTAGCTGTGTGACCCTGGGCAAGACACTCAATCTTGTTTACCTCTGGTTACTCATAGCTATAAAAATGAACTGCAGAAGAAAATGGCAAATCACTTCAGTACTTTTGCTAAGAAAACTCCAAATGGGGTCACAAAGAGTTGGATGTGATTAAAAAATGACCAGACAAGATACAAAAGATATAAACAAGTAGTCTCAAAGAAAAAAAATGCAAACTATCAGTAGCCTCATTAAAAAAATGCTCTGAATCACTAAAAAATAAACGAAAATTAAAGCATCTCTCAAGTAAGTATCAACTGGGGAATGGCTGGGCAAATTATGGTGGATGAATTAATTTGGAAAACTTATGCCACAAAAAATGATGAAAAGAGACTGTTTCAGAAAAATCTGATTGATTTGAATAAATCCATGCAAAGCAAAGTGAGTAGAACAAAATGAACAAATCATACAACTCTTGTAAAGACAAGAAGACAATGAAGATTCATGATTCTACAGTACCAAAAGATAATGAATGTTACTCCCCACTTCTGACAGGGAAGTGATGGATTCAATAAGCAGAATAAGACATAAATGTTTAGTCATGGCCAATGTGGAAATCTATTTGGCTTGGCTATGAATACTTGATATTGTTTTTTTTCTTTTCGTTTTAAGGGGGAAAAAAGGGAGAGAAAATGCATGACTATTCATTGAAAAAAAAATAAATTTAATTAAAAATATCTTTGTTCAAAGCTACCACAGCAGTTTGTCCAGAAAAATCTAGTATATTCCTAACATGTCATATGTGTAAATTTCCCCAAATATGGGTAAAAAGGGATCCTCAACTCTCCTACAATCAAGTAACAATGCTTATGATATAAACAATTTAGGTATCTACACACACGCAAAAAGTACTCAAATACCTCATCAATTTCTGTAAGAAGGGAATTCACACTGGGTTGCTATGAAATACACTTGATATCTTGGTCCCCTTTTCTATCCATGGAGTTTTACAACCAATACTATTGCCACCCTATTGTTGATTTCTCCCAGAAAATATACTTTGGGGGCTGCTGAACAAGCAATCCCCTTTCCATAGGAACTTCACTATCTGTATAACTCACTAGCCTTGTTTTCTAAGGAGGAAGATGAACAAATCTGTATGTAGATGATCTTCTTTTTCCATTTAGCATAATGCATGAGAAAAAATCCTTCTCTTGAGAATAGGGATTCATAATCATTTTTGTGTCATGAACTCCTTGGGAGCTTGATAAAGCCTATGGATCCCAACTCCTCTTCACCAATTAATATTTTTAAGTGGAAAAAAACCCCACAAAGCATTGCAAAAGAAATCAATTATATGAAATGCAGTTATCAATATCTTAAAGACTGTAAGCTCACTGAGGACAGGGTCATCTTTTTATTAATTGTATCCCTATGTATTTAGCAGAGTGCATGGCATATTGCAGATGCTTAATAACTGTTTATTGGAAAATATAAAAAAATAAGCTTATGGATTTCAGGTCAAAATTCCATGTTTCTAGAAAGTTCAAGCTCTTGAACTTGGCAACTCATTTTTTGAGACTACATCCCAAAACGTCCAGCTATCCTGGAAATCTCCATTCTCTGTCTAAAATGCTAGATTATAGGGTAATGTTCTGAAGGGAATTTAAAATTACCCTGTCCTCCACAGGAATTAGGATTCATAAACACTATCAGTGGAGACTACCCATAACTGTAATCTCAGGCTGTCTGCAAGTATGTCTACCTCTATCTTGTGTTTCTGCAACCAGTGGTTATCAAATTGCTCCTGGCATATAGGAAACTCCATCTATAGAGGCAGATTATTTTGAGCACCACTTCTGCCCCAATGCAGATCCACTCTGCATTGTACTCATCTGTCTTGTAAATAGGGGGAATCTAAGCAAACAAGAAAGAAAGAGAAGGTCAAGAGCCTAAATCCTCTTGTAAGAGTTCATTCTTTTGAGATCCAGCCCACCAATCACCTTGAGATTCCTATGAAGTAAAGTGCAAGTAGGCATACTCATACTAAATAGTGAAATCCCTCTCAGATGACTCCAAAGCCTTGTACCTTTTAATTTCATCAAGCTGAATGAAGAACCAATGAAAAAGAATATGACTTCAAACATCAAACAATTAGAACAGTACATAACTTCACAAAATAAATTTGAGCAACAACATTTGGGTGAACATATAAATTCTGAAAATTTTCAATTAATTCTATATGAAACTTTCTTTTTTGCAATGGCATTTTAACGATATTAGATAATTTTAAACATAGCTAACTCCTACATTCTCCCACACTGCCTACAATATTGAAGGACTTAAGTTATTTAAAACAGTTGGCTCATAATGTATTAAGCTTAAAAGCACTTATTAATGCATTTATTTTGTGTACACTGCATTGCAACTTACTTAGCAAAAATCAGTACCTGATTCACGGAGCATCAAGAGCACACCATGTGCTTGGATTTTCTCTATATATTCTCCTAGGTAAATTGATATAATTGGCCTCAAATCAAATTTGAAAGAATTTTTGATGCTTTTTTTTTTTTTTTTTTAAAGATGAGTCACCATACTACTGGTATGCTCTGAAGGTATACTGCATCTTAGGCACTACTGGCTATATGAATACGGAGTATGGTTAATAAATTTAAAAAAACCCTTCAATTTTTAATGCAACCTTATGGTTTCATTATGAATTTCATGGGATAAGAGTTATGATTAGAATTTGGTAATGGAAGATCAAGCTTTCAATAGAAATAAATCTGACATAAAGGGAATTGAAAAGGCATTATATATCAAAAAGATACACATGCCTATACAGAAATCCACCTGAGGGGAGAAACATATTAACAGACAATTATTTTGCACATATTAGAGAATGCCCCTCAATGTAGAAAATATTGATCCTTTCCTAAAAAGGGGAAAAAAAAGGAAATTTAAAACATTTGAACATTTCTATCTTTTCCTGGCTCATTTTATTCCCCAAATTATAAGTACTCACTAAAGCTCTCTTCACCTTTTTTCCTCCCCTTTATATTTTCTCCCATGGTAATATTCTCTCTTTCTCCCTTCCTTTAGTCTTTCCTTCCTACAATCAATTTAGTGCTTCCAAAGTCAGCTTACACATAACTGTTCTAATCAAAACTTCAAAAAACTGTGATGGGCTCCCATTATTATTTAAAGAAGAAACTCCTCAATCTGAAATGGCTTCTTCATACTGTTCCACTCTTTTCCCATGCTAGTTCCCTTCTACACTCTACATTCTAGCAAAATATTACTTTCCATTCCCAGATCTTTTCTTTTCTTTTCTCGGTGCCTTTAGTTGCCATTTAGATGCATTTTTCTACATGCTTAGATTCATCTGCTCTACATTTCTTCACGTTGAAAGCAGAGTTCAGGTAACTTTCTCTCCATGAAATGCTTTCTCTTAATCTTCTATGGAAAAAAAAATCAACCTTCCCCCCCAAATCTCTTATGTTACTCTAAGATTTTCTTTCTTTCTTTTTTTTTTTAAACAACAGCTTT
Organism: Myrmecobius fasciatus; assembly: GCA_023553655.1. Lineage (NCBI taxonomy): Eukaryota > Metazoa > Chordata > Mammalia > Dasyuromorphia > Myrmecobiidae > Myrmecobius > Myrmecobius fasciatus. Next base: position 417,190 of record JAJPUD010000002.1, read on the forward strand.
TTATTTTCTTTCTTTATTATTATTTTGCTGAGTCATTTGGAGTGTTAAGTGACTTGCCCAGGGTCACACAGCTAGGAAGTGTTAAGTGTCTGAGATCAGATTTTAACTCAGGTCATCCTAACTTCAGAGCTGGTGCTCTATCCACTGTGCCATCTAGCTGCCCCTATTCTAAGATTTTCAATAATATTTATCAACAAATAAGCACATAAATTAAACTATAAGGAATTATATTAAGAAAACGAGATTTTTAACTTGGAAACGAGAAAATTAGGAGGGGAGGGAGAAGGTTCATTATAGGTTCCTTCAAAGATTTATAGTTGTGTCATATGAAGAGGGATTAGATTACTTAGTACAGACAGGATGATACTTCATGGTGGCAGCTGTGATAGAATTTTGGTATAAAAAGTAGCACAATTTAAATGATACAAAGCTATGGAAAACTTCATTCTATTACAGTAAATATAATTACAATTATTCATCAACAAAGTGGTGGCAAAGATAAAGATATGTTATTATGATGTTAATTCATCTCTCTATTAACCTGAAATACACAATTCACATTTGTAATTCTACCAAAGAATGAAGAAAAAAATAATAATCTGGAAAACTGTACCTGTTCATCTCTTTGTCTCCACTCCTGCCAATTTTCTTCTTGTAAGTCTTTCTGTACTGGGTTTGGCAATGAAAGCTCATGCTGAGAACTACAAACTACTTGGGAGGATTTCTGGGGAATCTTCTTAAAAGCAATATTCCTAAGCTGAAAGGACAACAACAATTATTCATATGCATTGCTATCAGCTAATCAAATCTAGTATATTAATGACTGGAAATTAAAATGATCCTGACTAGTCAACCAGTTATTAAATCAAATAAACAACAATTTTTTGAAATTATTTGTGGGCACTAAATATTTTGAGAGGTAGTGTGAAATAGCAGTATTAGATTTGGCCTCAGAATACTTTGGGTTCAGTTTCAATATCAATAAGAAGCTACATGCCATTAGACAAATTACTTATCTATGTGAATAGCACCCCCAATTTTCTCATCTGTAAAAGAAAGATTATCTTTTCTATTTAATTCAAATTTGCGTGAGGGTCTTACATGAATCAAAGTATATTGTAAATTGTAAAGCACTATACTATCATCATCTGATTTATAGCTAGAAAGGGTTTTAGAAATTAAGTCTAATCTAATTTTAACAAATAGGAAATATAATAATTAAATATTGTTTTAGGTCCTAATTGGCTCATATTTGTGAGCTAGCAAATTAAAATTAATCACTCTGCCATACTTCTTCTTTATCAATTCTTTAATGCCTTTTATTCAAAAAGTACAAAATCATTAAGATTAGAGAACAGAAAAACTAGTTTGCTTTTAAGATAAAATTACAAGGTATAAAAATTACATTAAAAGGGTTAACAAATCAAAAGTTTGTTTAATAATCTGATCAACCCTGAATAAACTGACCACTGACATCCTGAATATGATGAATGGAGGAATTAATTCTTGAAGTCAATATAAAATTTTACAGTAATTCCACTTAAAAATCAAGATAAAACAGCTGAGAGAAAGGAAAAATGAAAGGCTTAAAAAAAAAAAAAACAAAAACCCAGGATCAGAAATTTTTATTTGACTTTTAAGGCAACTGGGATGGGAGCCATAGCAGGAATCTCAAAATAATCCAAAAACCATTATTAAGATTTTTATATAATATTTCATACTTATCAAGTGCTTTGCCCACATTATAAATTTGATGCTAAAAACCCAGTTAAGCTATGTAAGGCAAGTTATTTCCAATTCACAAAGAAACTGAAGCTCTGAGATGTTAAGTTACTTATCCCAAGTCAAACTATTCATGAATGGCAATGCCAGCACTTAAATCCAAGTGGTTTAATTCTATATAATATCTGTTAACCTACTTCGTCAATAAGAGATACTGATAAAGATACAAGAAAATGATAGACATGCATGTTCCTTCTACTATAGTACAACTATTTTTTTTTATTTTAGTTACTTTTTTTAACCAATTATTTATTTTTACCAATAATGGCATTGTTTTCATATTTTAATTACGTTACTTCATAATATTTCATAATATATTTAATTGTATCATATTTCATGATTTCAACTGCAATAATTTCATTATTATCCAGGACAGACTGGCAGGGAAAATAGGATGAAAAAAGAGAACCCCTATAGGAATGTAAAGAATGGAAGAAATTTTTTGGGTTCAAATATTAGGCTGAAAAGCCCATTCTCCTTTTCAGTATAATTTAGTCTTGAGATTGACTCCTCTATTCTATATCCATACTTAATCAGAACCTTAACAGACATATATTCTAAAAATAATCCTTCTTGATGTTAAGTAAATGCAAAAACAATACAAGAAGCAGCAGTTTGATTAGTTTTTCTAAAAAACAAAATAAAAATTCATTAAGGATCTTCATATGTGTCAAATATTTGTTTTTAACTCCTTCCATCATTATTTTGAGAACTTGGAAAGGAGGAAGGATAGATAGGTAGTCCAGTCTTGTCATTATGAAGAAGTATAGAGAACTGCAAATGAAATAATACCTTCTACAAATGCAGACTGGCAACTATTCTCAAACTTTAAAATTTTAGAAATTTGCCTGTGAAGCTGTAAAGTTAAGTAATTTGCCCAGGGTTGCAAAGCCAATATGTTTAAAGGCTGGACTTAAACCAAGTTCTTCCAAAGTTAATGTATACTTTTTTTTGAGGTTAAACGTGCAATTCTTCTAAACATTTTCATATTTGTCATGCTGCACCAATCAGATCAAAAGGGAAAAAACATGAGCAAACAAGCAACTACATAAAGGTGACTATACTATGCTTTGATCCACATTCAATCTCCATAGTTTTCTCACAGCATTATCCATCACAAGTCTACCGGAACTGCAGTTAAAGTATACTTTTGCCTATCAATATGGCACCGTTTTTCCCAAGTAAAAATATCTACTTTAAAATGTTTATTATGCAATTCATCTTGAAAATTTTTGGAAAAACTGTCAAGTCTTCCATAATAATGAAAAGAAGTATCTGGACCTGGATCTTCAAACAAATTATAAAACCCTTTAAACAAGTTAACTTTCATGCTACCTCATTTGCTTCACTCTGCTGCTGTTCCTTCTTTTTTCTTCTTTTTTCTTTCTTCTTTTCATTTGTGGTTGGCTTGCTCCCCAATGCTTGAGACTTTCCAGGATTCCGACCTCTGCCTTTCCCAGGCTCAGAATCAGAACCACTGCCACTATCTACTTGTAGAAGGGCAAAACGAGAAGCAGTTGTGGGAACAGAACTGATCACAGCTGAAGCCATTGTAAAGATGATTTTCTTAAGAAAAGTATATCAGAGAGTAATTCCTGAAAATGCAAGATAAACAAAAGGAATCAATGTAATATGCTTTCTTAGAAACCTGTTTTTCCTTACCCTAAGTTTAATTAATACACAGACTTATTGGCAAACTATGTATTTTTAAGAAATAAGTAACTAAGATAAGGAATTATGAAAGTAGTAACATAAAATAACAAAACTATATTATCTGCCATTATAATTAGACTATGGAAGGGTTACTATCAGAGCAGTCCTTAAGTAGGTGCTTAATAATTTCTTGAATTTTATAAAATATTTCTAAACATATTCCTCCGCAAATTCCTAGAAAAGAGTTAAGTTGGAGCTCCTTTCTCCTACAAACACTTGAGACATGTCAAATCCATTTGTAGAAAGAAGACAGTTGCAAATTTTGAAATAATTTTATAGTCATCCATCTTTACAATACAGTTAGGAAGATGAAAGTTTGTTCATCATTGGACATATGCACTTATATATTTGTGAGAATGTGCATAAGTAGATTGTGTGTGTGTGTGTGTGTGTGTGTGTGTGTGTGTGTGTGTGTCTGAGGTCTTAGGCTATGGTATACACTTGTACCCAATTCCTTTTCAGCCATACTGTTTTCAAATATTTGAAGAATTATCATATGGAAGAGGAATTAGACTTACTCTACTTGCGCCTAAGCGACAGAACATGTTTTTTTGCTTGTCTCTGTAATGTTTCAAATTTTTATTACTGACTTGGGTAAAGGAGTAGATGGCATGTTTACCCAATCTATAGATGACATAATCTGGAAGCGACAACTAAAACAATGAATGGCAATCAAGATCCAAAAAGATGTTAACAGGCTAGAAGACTGAGCTAAAAGTATTAGGAGCTGTAACTATAGAGCAGTTTGTCTATGAAGTCAGGGGGGTTTCAGTGAACTATGAGTTTAAGATGAGCCAACTGTGGGACATGGCATCTAATAAAACAAGTATATTCAGAGTTCATGAATATGTATTGGCCAGAAATAGTAAGTGATAAAAGTATTCTACTGTATTCTGTCCGACTCAGTTTCAGTACCTGCTTCATTTAATAATAGCTAAAATTTACAAGAAACTTTATGGTTAATAAAGTGCTTAACACAATTCTCATAATCATGGTGGGGAAAATGCTATCATCTCCATTTTTACAAAGGAGAACAGTGAGATACAAAAGATTAAGTGACCTACTCAGGGGTCACACCTGAGCACCATTAATCAACAAAGTTAAGATTTGAACTACAGTCTTCTTGATTCCAAGAGTCTCAGCTTTCTATGAATTTTGCCACCTAATTCCAAGCCATGGTTTAAAAGGAATATTGATAGACATCCAGAAGAGGGCAATCAGAATGGCACAGAAATTCAAATTTAGACTATTTAGGCTGAAAGAAATGAGACATATACACACTATAAGAATATACATAACACATAAAAAATCAATACAAAACAATTTGTTGAGGAGGCACTAGTAGCTGGGGGGGGGAATGAAGGAAGGGTCATGTCAGTAAAGGTATTTGAAATTCTGAGAGAAAAAAGGGAATCTATGGTCAGAGAATATGAACAGACGATTTTGAAATGAAATTTAAGACATTTCTGGTCAGATGAAAAAATTACTATCGATTAAAGAAATGCAAATTGAGACAATCTCACACATCTCAGATTGGCTAAAATGACAGAAAAATATAATGAATAAATGTTGGAGAAGATGTGGGAAAACTGGAACACTAAGGCATTGTTGTTGGTGGCAGTGTGAAATGAACCACCAATCATTCTGGAGAGCAATTTGGAACTATGTCCAAAGGGCTATCAAACTGTGCATACCCTTTGATCCAAAAGAATCCACGTATTCAAAAATGTTTGCAGCAGCCCTTTTTGTAGTGGCAAGAAACTGGAAACTGAGTGGATGCTCATCAGTTAGAGAAGGTCTGAATAAGTTATGCTCTATGAAGGTTAACGTAATATTTCTGTTCTATAAGACATGATGATTTCAGAAAAGCCTGGAAAGATTTACATGAACTGATGCTGAGTGAAGTGAACAAAATTAGGAGAACAATGTACACAGTAATAACAAGATTATGTGATGAACAACCATTCTGGACTTGGCTCTTCTCAACAAAGCAATAATTCAAGGCAATTCCAATAGACTTGGGATGGAAAATGCCAATCACATCCAAAGAGAGAACTGTGGAGACTAAATGTAGATCAGCAAATGGTATTTTCACCTTTTTTTGTTTGTTTTTTTCTTTCTCATGTTCCCCCTTCCGTGCATCCTGGTCTGATTTTTCTTGCACAACATGATAAATATGGAAAGAGTTTAAAAGGACTGCAAATATTTAACCTATTTCAAATTGCTTGCTACCTTGGGGAGGGGAGAAATAAGGAAGGGAGAAAAATTTAGAATATTAAGTCTTATAAAAATGAATGTTCAAAACTATCTTTAAATGTAATGGGGAAAATAAAATACTATTGACAATTTTAAAAATTTAAATTTAAATTAAAATAAAGGGATTCTAAGAGCCAGGAGAAAGGAACTCATTCCATTTATGGATTATGAATATACAAAGGAACAGCAATGGAATGTTACATGAGGAACAGTAAGAAAGTCAGTTTTCCTGGAATGAAGTATGTATGAAAAAGAATAATGTACAATGTGACTAGAAGAGCAGGTTTGGAACCAGGTGAAAAACTTTAAATGCCAAATAGAGAAGTTTATATTTTATGCTAGCAGTAACAGGAAACCAACAGAACTTAGAGAGGAGTCACGCACTCCTGTGTTTTAAGGTATATCACTTTGATAACTGTGGAGTATTAACTGGAGAAACAGAATGAAAGGAGACAAATTTTGAGGTTATTGTTAATAAGTGAAAAGCAATGAGGAGCTGAATTAGGATGATGGCTAGTTGAATACAGAAAAAAAAGCAGAACTGACAGTGGTGGAGATAAAATCAACAAGATCTGGCAAGTATATACATATATATAGAATAAGGGAGAATTAATATCTGAGAATGTCTGTGAATCCAAGGATAGGAGTAACCTCAGAAATAGGGAAGTTTGGAAGAAGGATATGGAGAGGTACAATATAGAATGAGTTATAGCAGAGATCTACTGAATTTGATATAAATGTGAGAATTTGTTCATCTTTTCCCTATAGAAAAGATCTAGAAGGGGCAAAAATTGCATAAGGCAAATTTAGGCCTGAAATAAAAACTTCTGTGAAAGGAAACTACCCAAAAATATGTGGGATCTGAATTTGTTCTTTATTATTAACCTTTATTATTCCAGAATCAGACCGCTTTACCCACTACACAATGCTATCTCTTAAATAGGTCATTTTAGACTTTTCTAAATTTTCTGTGGGAGACACATTTATGAATCTTTAAGACACAAGGATTATCTTAAATTACTTGTCTTTAAAGTCAATCTGTATAAATGTATTGATTAATCTTGGCAAAATAAAAAGCAGTCAGAAGCAACCTTATGTCAAAATAAAAACATTGATTTTAGCAAGAGAAAGAAAAAAGAAGGGACAGGACAAAAGCCTTGATCAGATGTGTCCTGCCAACAGAAAAAAAATAAACTTCTCTGGCTTATTTTCTTTACTATGAAGAATATCTTTAGAATGGAAAGAATAACGTGGTTAACAGGAAAACTTATATAGAGAGAATAAGGAAGATAGGTACTAACACCACATACCAAGATAAGATCTAAATGGGTCCATGATTTTGATATAAAGAGTGATATATTTTGTTTTTGTTTTTTGTTTTTTGCTTTTTTACTGAGGCAATTGGGGTTAAGTGACTTGCCCAGGGTCACACAGCTGTTACGTGTCTGAGACCAGATTTGAACTCAGGTCCTCCTGACTTCAGGGCTGGTCTCTATCCACTGCGCCACCTAGCTGCCCCAAGAGTGATATATTTTTTAAGCTTTTTATTTGCATAACACATGTATGGGTAGTTCTTCAACATTGATTCTTACAAAGCTTTCCTTTACAAATTTTCCCCCTAGTCCCCTCCCCTCCCCTAGATGGCAGGAAGTCCACTACATGTTAATTATATTAAAATACTTGACAAGTCAAATATATGTATACATATTTCCATACTTGTCTTGCTGTGCAAGAACAATTGTATCTACATGAACAAAAAAAATCTGAAAAAGGAAACACAATGCAAGCAAACATCAATATATGCTGGGAGCATGCTGGGAGTTGGGGACCCTGCCTGGAATGACAAGGGCCTGACTCCCACCTCCCCCCATGTATTCAAGGCAACATGAAGAAGTCCTTACAGAACTAAGCATTCAGGAATATATTTAGTTAATGATTATCTGCTTAATTTCTGCTCTAGGAATTCTTAGCATAGCTGTATGTATATATCCATCCATCACAATGAGGTGAGCACGAAGCCCTTCACCCCCAAAAAAGCCCCTTTGTACTTTCTGCCTAAACATGAAAGGTTTCTTTACTAGTGAAGCATCAAACAAACTTAGAGACTGGGAAACTTGGGAAATTGATAGCTTTCCCCAAAAACTCCAAAAGAAATCTTCAGTTACTCCCTCTTGTTTGAAACAATTCCAAATTCAATCAACCTGGTTCTTCACTCCCCTATGCAGAGCTTACATAAATAATGATATGATGAAAAGAACAGTAAACATCAGTGATAGATGGACACATTGGTAGCAAGTAATTCATGGGAAAAAAGTAAGAGAAGTAGGCCATTGCATGGTTTACTGACCCCTACACAAAACAAGCTATTGTATGAGTGATTAATAAATGGGCTGAGGGAAATAAGTTCTTGAGAAAAAAAATATTTCTATTCTAAAAAATCTTATGACCATGTTAAAAAATTAAAAAGCATTGTATAAATCTTGGAATAAGTAAATGTGACATTTTTAGAGAAGCTCATGTTCTGCCAGATATGACGTGATGACCACAAGGTACATTTACCTTTAGTTAAAGTTTCACTATTGTTATATTGTTTGATGAATTTATTCTGTACATTCTTTTTTTCTAAGAAGCATTGCACCTGGGGGTCCTGGGAATTTCTGGGCCCCAAGAAAATCTTGTAATCCTAGCCAAATAATTGTCCTCTCTCTAATCAATCCTAACTTTGTAAGACTATAAAAATCACAAGCTTTCTTGAATAATTTGAACAAGCTTTTGCCAATAAATCGAACTTGATGACCACGCCATAGAGTGTGCTGTCTCTTGTTCCACTTCACCGACTCCAACCCTCCATTCAAGAACCTAGTTCCCCGTGGAGGCTGGACCTCCGCAACTGGCGCCCGAACATGGACTTGGGGAAAATTTGTAAAGGAAAGCTTTGTAAGAATCAATGTTGAAGAACTACCCATACATGTGTTATGCAAATAAAAAGCTTAAAAAAAAATCACGCTTTATATCAAAATCATGGACCCATTTAGAAGCAACCTTATGTCAAAATAAAAACATTGATTTTAGCAAGAGAAAGAAAAAAGAAGGGATAGGACAAAAGCCTTGATCAGATGTGTCCTGCCAAAAGAAAAAAAATAAACTTCTTTGGCTTATTTTCTTTACTATGAAGAATATCTTTAGAATGGAAAGAATAACGTGGTTAACAGGAAAACTTATATAGAGAGAATAAGGAAGATAGGTACTAACACCACATACCAAGATAAGATCTAAATGGGTCCATGATTTTGATATAAAGAGTGATATATTTTTTAAGCTTTTTATTTGCATAACACATGTATGGGTAGTTCTTCAACATTGATTCTTACAAAGCTTTCCTTTACAAATTTTCCCCCTAGTCCCCTCCCCTCCCCTAGATGGCAGGAAGTCCACTACATGTTAATTATATTAAAATACTTGACAAGTCGAATATATGTATACATATTTCCATACTTATCTTGCTGTGCAAGAACAATTGTATCTACATGAACTAAAAAAAAATCTGAAAAAGGAAACAATGCAAGCAAACATCAATATAGAACATGAAAATGTTATGTTGTGGTCCACATTTCATATCCCTCTAAAGAGTGACATTATAAGTAAATTAGAGGAACATAGGATAGTTTACCTCTCAGACCTGTGGAAAAGGAAGGAATTTGTGTCCAAAAAAGAACTGAAACTCTTAATTGAACACCAGATAGATAATTTTGACTATATTAAGTTAAAAAGTTTCTGTACAAACAAAACTAATGCAAACAGGATTAGGAGGGAAGCAATAAATTGGGAAATCATCTTTACATTTAAGGGTTCTGATACAGGCCTAATTTCTAAAATATATAGAGAATTGTCTCATATTTATAAGAATTCAAGTGTGACCCTGGGCAAGTCACTTAACCCCAATTGCCTTAGCAAAAAAAAAAAAAAAAAAAGAATTCAAGCCACTCTTCAATAGATAAATGGTCAAAGGATATGAACAGACAATTTTCAGATGATGAAATTAAAACCATTTCTAGTCATATGAAAAGGTGCTCCAAAAGACTACTGATCAGAAAAATGCAAATTAAGACAACTCTGAAATAGCACTACACACCTGTCAGTTTGGCTAAAATGACAGGAAAAGATAATGATGAATGTTGGAGGGAATGTGGGAAAATTGGGACACTGATACATTGTTGGTGGAACTGTAAACGGATCCAACCATTCTGGAGAGCAATTTGGAGCTATGCTCAAAAAGTTATCAAACTGGGTATACCCTTTGACCCAGCAGTGTTTCCATTGGGCTTATATCCCAAAGAGATCTTAGAGGAGGGAAAGGGACCCACATGTGCAAGAATGTTTGTGGCAGCCCTTTTTGTAGTGGCTAGAAACTGGAAACTGAATGGATTCCCATCAATTGGAGAATGGCTGAATAAATTATGGTATATGAATGTCATGGAATATTATTGTTCTGTAAGAAACGACCAGCAGGATGATTTCAGAGAGGCCTGGAGAGAATTGCATGAACTGATGAACCAGGAGATCATTATACACAGCAACAAGACTATATGATGATCAATTTTAAGGATGTGGCTCTCTTCAACAATGAAATGTTTCAAACCAGTTCCAATTGTTCAGTGATGAAGAAAGCCATATACACCCAGGGAGAGGGATATGAATGTGGACCACAACATAACATTTCATGCTCTTTATTGATGTTTGCTTGCATTATGTTTCCCTTCTCAGATTTTTTTTTCTTGTAGATCTGATTTTTCTTGCACAGCAAGATAACTGTAAAAATATGTATACACATATTCGATTTGTCAAGTTTTTTTTTTTTTAACATAATTAACATGTAGTAGACTTCCTGCTATCTAAGGGAAGGGTGGGAGCTAGGAGGGAAAATTTGTAACAGAAAGCTTTGCAAGGGTCAATGTTGAAATTACCCATACATATATTTTGCAAATAAAAAGCTTTAATAAAAATAACAATAATAAAAACAACAGTAGGTCCTATTAAATAGATTGTAAGCATTTTTGGAAAAGGAATCAGTGATCACTAAAAGCCAAAACAAGTTCCTCAAAACTGTCATGCACCAATTTAAATTTCATTTCTGACAGCATTACAAGACCAGTGGAACTTAAGATCACCATATGTTATATTTTAACATAGCTTTTGACAAAACTTTGTTGACAAAGACTGATAAATGTGAACTAGGTTTATAGAATAAAATATTCAGAATTTTGAATGAATAGTTCCAAAAATAAATTAATGGGTTAATAAAACCTAGAGGGAAGTCTCTAATGATAAGTCCACGCAACTTTCTTGGCTATTGGTCTGCATTTTTAATGGTGACAAGCTCACCAAGGTAGCAATAAGGTAAAATAGCACAAACTTAACTAGAATAGATACAAGTATATGAGATGGCACCAGTTCTCCAGAACAATGGTCAAAACTAGAAAGATGTAATATAACAGATTGCTTGAAAATGCTTCCAGCCCAAACTGCAGAGCCATTATCCTGAAAAGCAGCCCCCATGGAGAAGTGGCCCAACAATTCTTCTGTAGGTTCCATAGCAATACCTACTAAAGACTGAGAAGAAAATTCTTGCTATTAAAGTACTTGGGGGGGGGGGAGGGAGAAGCAGGTAGATGACAATGGATAGAGCACTGGTCCTGAAAGCAGGAGGATCTGTGTTCAAGTCGGGTCAGACATTTAACACTTACTAGCTCTGTGATGCCGCATTTAAGTCAATTAACCCCAATTGTCTCACCAAAAAAAACATCACCACCCCTTAATCCCTCCACACACAGTATTTGGCACTGGCAAATGGTTTAATATCAGAAACTGATGATTTTTATCAGTGGAAATAACACTGAAATTGATGCTCTACCATCTGCTTTGGTGCCATCTGGACCACAAGAACCATAGGATCTTCTATATGTGATTTTGCTACCCTAAGAAAGTGAGCTACTTGACAAGACATTATCTTTCATATTTATATCCCCAGTACTTATATAAATGATTCATCACAATGGCTGCTATTAAGTGTTTGATAAGTTATGATTTCAATAAGGGTCAGATTTGCTTGGTCCTAACAGAACAAGGAATAAGTCAGACAGTCAATGAACATTTACAACTATTTGCCAGGAACTATGCTAAGCACAGGGACAAAGTAGGCAAAGTAGAACAAAGGAAATCAAAATAAAGGTAAAAATTTCTGGTTAAATATGACAACCTCAGAATGTACTAGTATCCCTACTGTTACTGGACTTCAAAATGAAATTAATGTAAACCTTAATAAATGAGCAGAATATCTGGGAATGTATACTTCAAGGAAGTGCCTCTTTGATTATAAGGTGTTGTATGCAAAAAGGAAGATTGACTTGAACAACACATATGAGCAGGAAGTCCACATCATATAGATTATTACAGATATCTGTTTAAAATAGCATCTAGGCAATTATAGGTTTTCTTTTTGATCATTCATGACTGTTGGTCCAGAGAGATAGAAGATCTGAAAAGAAAAAGAAAATTTCAGAATTAAAAAAAAGGATTCTTTAAGACAAAGATGTTCAGCCTGAGTAAGACTTATGGGCCAGATGCTGCTCACTATATCTTGGATCAGATTAAAATGAAATCAGGAAAATTTAACAAATAAAAATGATAAAATATAGATGATAATAATAGTTTTCTAAGTCAATATGAAGCCCACAGGAATCCTTTTAAATGGTTTGGGAGACTCCATTTCTATTTCATTTTGACACCACTGCTTTGATGCATCATCCTGTTCAATAAAGCTGTGATAGTCCTGTCCATAGAAACATTTTGAGTAGATGACAGATTACTACCTAGATATGTTTAGAGAATTCCAAAAACTGTTAGCAAGTTAATTCAGATGATTTCCAAGGCCCTTTCTGAGTTTCTATTTACTGGGTTAAGTTTTTTAATAAGATAATTTTTAAAAATTTCTCTATTTTTAAGCACACATTGCTTTATGAATTATGTTGGGAAAGAAAAATCAGAGCAAAAGGAAAAAATCATGGGAGAGAAAAAAAACCCAGAAAAATGAAGTGAACATTCAGTATCCTTTTTTTGGATGCAGATGGCATTTTCTGTCCAAAGTCCATTAGAATTGCTTTGAATCACTGAACCACTAAGAACCAAGTTTTTCATAGTTGATCATCACACATTCTTGCTGTCCTTGTGTACAATGTATTCCTGGTTCTGCTTATTTCACCCAGCATCAGTTCATGTAAATCTTTTCAGGCTTTTCTAAAACCAGCTTGTTCATAATTTTTCATAGAACAATAATGCTCCCTTACCTTCATACCACAACTTGTTCAGCCATTCCCCAATTGATGGGCATCTACTCATTTTCCAATTCTTTACTATCACAAAAAGAGCTGCTACAAACATTTTTACACATGTTGGTCCTTTTCCCTCCTTTTTGATTTCCTTGGAATACAGATCCAGTAATGGCACTGCTGAGTCAAAGGGTATGCAGAGTTTCTGGGGATAGTTCCAAATTACTCTCCACAATGCTTGGATCAGTTCACAACTCCACCAACAATATATTAGCACCCCAGTTTTCTCACATTACCTCCAACATTTATCATTATCTTTTCCTATCATTTTAGCCAATCTGAGAGGTATAAGGTAGTATCTCAGAATTGTCTTATCTTGCATTTCTCAAATCAGTATTGATTTAGAGCATTTTGAATAGATGTTCTCTGGCTATAGAAAGAGGAATATCATCCTCTATGATAATTTTAAATACCTCCAAGACAATGAGAAAGAGTATAATACAAAAAGGACTGGATTTGCAGTTTTAAATATCCCTGTCCCTGAAACTTACTGTTTTTTTTTAACCAGATAAGTCACAATTTCTATGAGCCTCAGTTTTCTCAATTCTAAAATGAAGCTAATATGTAAGTATGCACAAACTACTTATCAAATACATAAATTCAAAATGCTTTGTCAGCTTTTATTATTATTAGAAGCAGCTGTATCTGCCACCTATCTCAAGCATTAAAACATAGGAGGATAGAGACTAGAAGTATAATTTCATTAGAACAGAGAATTGCTGGGTAAATAAACTCCTTCAATGAACATAGGTTGGTATCTTATCTATAACAAGAGTTACACAGTACTGAAAGGTAAAGAGTCTTGCCCAGAATCAGTCAAAAAGCCAACAAGTGCCAAAGGTAGGTCTTGAACTCAGGTCTTCTTTGGCTTTAAGGTTAGCTCTCTATAATACCACAGAATCTCTTTTTGCAACACACCACAATTTATATGACCAAATTTGACAAACATTTTTCAACTCTTAGCTGGATAAAAAGTAAATAACTACTTATATTCCACAGACCATTTCACTTATCTATTTGGAGGAAGGAGGATGGTGCCTATTTAAATTAAATAACACTGGCACATCCATCAAGATAAAGAGTTTTACTTGAAATCAAATGTTCAACTGGAAAAATGACTTTCTTTTGTGGTTGAAGCAGTTGTTTGGTAACATCTGTCCATAAAATTTTTTAGGCCAAAATATCTCTTCTGTGGAGGACTTTCTCAATTGAAAGCTTAAAAAATTCCAAGGCTGAAGAAATCATTGGCTTTTAAATGAAGGAATCTTTGTAGCCAGCTCCAAACACCTATGATCCTCCTTATATGCCATATGCTCAATGACCCTATCAGCAGATTTATGACTTTAGCTTAGAATCCAACTCTCTTCCAGGTAATAAAATTCCTATTAAGACACTTAGGTCTAAAGACATATTTGTCAGTACAAAGAAAAGTTAGACCCCTAAACTTCTAACATAATATCTAATTTGTGTTTGTTAATCTAATATTAAAAGCATATTTTATCACTCTTTAATCAAGAGCTAAGAATATTATCAATATAATTACTCATATAATTCAACTCTGAATCGTTTGAAGTCAAGTAAGGTTCAGTTCATACATCTCGAGAAAATGAGAGAGAACAGAATGGAGATAGAGGAAAGTAGAGAGGAGGAGAAAACGGTGAGGTGAGGGAAATGATTAACATATTAATGATGATGAACATGTTAATTATCGATTTCCCTAACTTCTATCCCATTTTTAAAGTTCTATCCCTTTCCTTATATTATGCTGGATAATCAGAAAAAAAACAAAAACAAAAACAAAAACAAACAAAAAAAAAAAACACCACATGCCTAGTTTACCTTAGATCCTTACAGAAAAACTTTTGTCAAGATTCTATACTATGGGGACAACTAGGTGGCGCAGTGGATAGAGCACCAGCCCTGAAGTCAGGAGGACCTGAGTTCAAATCTGATCTCAGACATTTAACATAACATTCCTAGCTGTGTGATTTTGGGCAAGTCACTTAACCCCAACTGCCTCAGAAAAAAGAAAAGAAAAAGAAAAAAAAGAAAAGATTCTATACTATGCTTCAGTATAAAAAAAAAAGGTTGGTTATTAGCACTGCCAATTTTATAAGCAGCAATGTTTGTGGGTTTTTTTTTTTTGTTTTGTTTTGAAGAATCAGCTGAAGATTTATTATCTTGCATCCTTTATATAAATAGCAAATTTCTCCATTAGAGCAATACTAAGGAAAAAATCCCTCTAGGAGATTTGTATGTCCCTTTTTATCAGAAAATGAAAATGAAGTGCAAACATTTCCCAGCTTTTCCTTCTTTGCCTGAGCTGTCAAGAAATTAAGAACTAAGTTCTTGTTCAACTTTTGTAACTCATTCCAGGTATCTTGTAATAATAACTAGTTATATACTCCTTTTGACTATTTTTAATTCTTTCAAAAATTGTTCTATTTTATACATATGTTTTTTGAGAACAAGATTATATCATGAGAATGTATGCTTTGACAAATCCTATACCAAATCAGAAAGGTACTAGTAGACTACATGCTTTTTTCTTTATCAATTTAAGTTGTTGCCAGAATATTGGCCATCAGGTGGTAACATTTTTTGGCTTCAGCAATTCACATAAAACACTTTCATAAAGTATAAAATGGTTGCTTATATGCATCAGTGAAAAGAATACAAACACTATGAAATAATGAATCATTTAACCATTTAAATACATATATATATGTATATATATATATATCAGTAGGTGTCTGCTGCCAGCTACTTTTCAGTGAGCCTGAACCAAATTAAAAAGTTAACAGGGAAATATTTAACAAAATGAGTAAAAATTCAATAGAACATAAATAACATTCATATAAATTTTTATCTGAATTCTAAAGTGAGCATTACTGTTGGTAATTACCATTTAATCTTATCACTGAAACACAGAATTCAAAGAAGTGGTAATTTGGGGGTGATATCACACCTATCTGTTTTATTTTCAAGTTTGAAGTTTTCTTAGAAGCATGTTTTCTGATTGATGATCTGAAAGGGGAAATTTTTTTGCTATATAAAAAAATAACTAATCTTGCTTCCCAACTAAAATATATTTCATATATTTTCATTCTGTTTCAAGCATAACAAGTCAAGGGATGGAAAATGTCAATCACATCCAGAGAGAGAACTATGGAGACTGATTGTGGATCAAAGTATATAGTACTTTCATCTTTTTGGTTTTTTTCTCGTGTTTTTTTTTTTCCTCCTCCCTTTTGGTCTGATTTTTCTTGCATAACATGACAAATATGGAAATGTTGACAAGGACTACACATATTTAACCTATATCAGATTGCTTGCTGTCTTGGAGAGGGGGAGATGAAGGGAGGGAGAAAAATTTAGGAAACAAAGTTTTACAAAATGATTGTTGAAAACTACCTTTATGTGTATTAGGAAAAACAAAATATTATTTTAAAAAGTTTAACAAGTCAAATGGCTCATTAAAAACTGATAAAAATCTTTCTTCTAAAAGTGCTATAGTATAAATTCAAGAAGTATAAATTGAAGGCAATATTTTGATTGCAGTCAACGTGATAAACTTTAATACTTCTAAAAACTATTCATTATTTAAAATGGATTAAAAATTTCACAACTCAATTTTAGAGATATATGGTCCAAAGCATTTCTCCAGAGTCACTACTGAAAATTATTTATTTCCATGTCTTAGACTAAATGACTCCTTGAGGCCCTAGAAGGAAAGAAAGTCAGGACATGAAGGAACATGTTAGGCAAATGAGGAATAAAATCATGGCAGAAGCCTCGTAAATGGTGCAGGCACTTCACAACTAAATAGATTTAAAGTATCAAATGTAAAACATCAGCTATGGGCTGTCCATCTAGGCTACCAGAAGATGTCCTGCTTCTGGAATGTTCCAAACACAGATGCCACCCCAAAAATTATTTGGCAGGCAAAGAAGTAACTATCAGAAGTCACTGAACAAACAGCAATAACAAATTCTGCTCAGAAGAGCCAAGATTATATCTATTACTCTGTGAAAAATGCAGGGAACTTTGTGTAGAAGGGAAAAGTGCACTCTAATTGGCAAGATTTATAAAGGGCCAGGCTTTTCTTGAGTATAAAAGTAACAGAAAACCTAAAGGAAAAGACATTAAGAAAAAACGGCACATGGTTTAAATAGTCATGGAAATTAGAATCATAAAGGAGGGGGCAAGAATTGACCACTGACAAGAAGAATGCCAATTTATACAGGAGAGAGAACATCTGCATAGTCCAATGGGGTGAATAATCCACCTATTCTACATCTCTTTATGTTAGAAGGCCTTTTAAAAGTTAGGAGTTGAAGAACACATAAGATGGAAAAAGAAATATGGAACAAGTAGTTTTTTGCTCAGCATGCTTTGAAAATACCAGTGTGCTGCCCAGAAGACAGTTCAACAGTTTGGAGGGATATTAGTTTTATTTAAAAGCTAATGCACTGTTCTGTAGTTTATGAAATAGTGAATCACAGAACAGAATAAAATTTACCAAAGAAATCAACCTACAATTAAAGAAAATCTTCCTCTGGTGAAAGCAAAAGAATGAAGCATAACAAAGTTATATTAACCTTATGAGAAAATGGATCTTGGGAAAAGATCTGAAAAGTGCAAGCACAGGAAGACTTCAGTGGTTCAGGTTAACACATTACAACTGAGATTAGGGACAAAAAGAAAAATGTAACAATCCAAATTCGCAAGGAACTTATTTTCTATTGGGGAGATCCAAAAACAAAAGAAAATTAAATGCAAGATGCCTTTTCTTCCTCAGATTAACAGTTTCAAAGAAATCAAGAAAGTCTTTACTTTTAAAAATGAACAATCCTGAAAGATAGAGGTGAAAAAGTACATTCTAGGAATTGGGGAAGCTTGTTCAAATGCAGAGGTGAAAAAAAGGTATGCTGAACTCTGGCTCTGGCTAACTATACAGTTGGAATAGAAGACAAGAGTACATTAAGGGAAGAAATGTGAGATAATGTTTGTATAAACGGAAAGATCAAATAAGCAGATGGGAAAAGCACAAGTTAAAGAAAATTTAAAAGTGACAAAATAAACTGACTTATAGAGAAATCAATAAAATGCCTAAACAAACAACACACAAGAGGGGACTATAAATAGCAGAGAAATTTAAATACAGAGATGAGACCAGAATACACACAAGTACCAATCTCTATTTTTGCTGAACATATTATTGAATGGCACTTGACTGTCAGTGTTAAAATGTTAGAAAATTCTTGCCGTTCATAGGATCAGGACAATCTAGGCAATAACTTTAGCAATTTAATGTTTGATAAACCCAAAGACCCCAGCTTTGGGGATAAGTACTCACTATTCAGCAAAAACTGCTGGGAAAATTGGAAACTAGTGTGGAAGAAAGTAGGGCTTGACCAACACCTAATACCACATACCAAGATAAGATCTAAATGGGTTCATGATCTAGATATAAAGTGATATTGTAAGCAAATTAGAGGAACGTAGTATAATTTACCTCTCAGATCTGTGGAGATGGAATAAATTTATGTCCAAAGAAGATCTGGAACTCTTAATTGAACACCAGATAATTTTGATTATATTAAGTTAAAAAGTTTCTGTACAAACATAACTAATGCAGACAAGATTAGGAGGGAAGCATCAAATTGGGAAATCATCTTTACATTTAAGGGTTCTGATAAAGGTCTCACCTCTAAAATATATACAGAATTGTCTCATATTTATAAGAACTCAAGCCACTCTACAACAGATAAATGGTCAAGGGATATGAACAGACAATTTTCAGATGATGAAATCAAAACCATTTCTAGTCATATGAAAAGTTGCTCCAAATCACTATTGATCAGAGAAATGCAACTTAAGACAACTCTGAGGTACCACTACACACCTGTTAAGATTGGCGAAAAGATAATGATGAATGCTGGAGGGGATGTGGGAAAGCTGGGACACTAATAAATTGTTGGTGGAACTGTGAACGGATCCAACCATTCTGGAGAGCAATTTGGAATTATGCTCAAAAAGTTATCAAACTGGGCATACCCTTTGACCCAGCAGTGTTTCTATTGGGCTTATATCCCAAAGAGATCTTAGAGGGGGGAAAGGGACCAACATGTGCAAGAATGTTTGTGGCAGCCCTTTTTGTAGTGGCTAGAAACTGAAAACTGAATGGATGCCCATCAACTGGAGAGTGGCTGAATAAATTATGGTATATGAATGCTATGGAATATTATTGCTCCGTAAGAAACGACCAGCAGGATGATTTCAGAGAGGCCTGGAGAGACTTGCATGAACTGATGCTGAATGAAACAAGCAGAACACCAGGAGATTATTATACACAGCAGCAACAATATTACATGATGATCAATTCTGATGGACGTGGCTCTCTGTAACAATGAAATGTCTCAAACCAGTTCCAATTGTTCAGTGAAGAAAGCCATATACACCCAGAGAGAGGGATATGAAATGTGGACTACAACATATCATTTCCATGATCTATTGATGTTTGCTTGCATTGTGTTTCCTTTTTCAGGTATTTTTTGTTCATGTAGATACTATTGTTCTTGCACAGCAAGATAAGTATGGACATACATACATACATACATAAATAAGAGGGGAAAAAAAAGAAAGAAAATTCTTGTGGTTAGCAAATCTTATATACCAGCAATTATTTTTAACTATACTGAGGTAAGCAAGCCATATGATTAATAAACTCTAAATACATTTTTATTTAACTTTTGGAATATGTTTTATTAATTTATTTTCAATATTGTTCTGATAAAGGAGTTTTGTAAACTTTTAAGCACTATAAAAATGAGTTCATAGACTGAAAGATTTAATTCTAAAAATATGTTGGAGAAAGTTTAAAAATATGCAAAGTTGCAAAAGAAAGCTAAAAATTTACTATGGATGATTCACAATAAATGAGATGGTTATCTCTACCTTTTATTTTTATGGTCAAATTCTTATATCTCCACTTAAGTTCTGTCCTGATGCCTCATCACAATGTGAAAGTGACATCAGCTTTTCAAAGGTGAAACATCAAATTTAGCATGTTAATAATGAATAAATTTTAATACTGTTGTGGATGGCACTAATTTGTTTTTTAAAATCAATTTCTAAAAGAAATAAAATGAGAAGAGTGAGCACTGGATAACTATAATGAAAGATAGGGCCCTGAAGAATTGAGAAAATGTGCTGAGACAGGAGACTATGGACATGGATATACATAAATGGATGGGGTAGATATACCCTCAGAAACAATATACTGGACAATTTTGCTGAACTGCCTTTCCAACGCTTCCTTTTTTGTCCTTTATTATAAGAGGTAGTTTGTTGGGAAAGGTTAAATGAGGGATACTTTCAGAAATGAAGATGATATATAAAAAATAAGATATTTAAAGAAAAATTGTTGTTAAGACCCCCAAGAAAATACAAATTAAAAGAAAATCATGATCATCAATATGAATTTTTAGATCTCTGAATCTGACTCTCAATGACCTTTGTCCAAGTAGTCTTATTTCACTATCTTCTCATCTACACACCCCCACAGGAGCTGTTTCCCAAATTTGAGTTTTATGCCTTAGAACATCTGCTCAAATTCTCCTCACACCGAGAAAGCACTTCCCTCAAGACCTTTCAATATCCCTTTCTTCCAGAAATGGTCAGCTGTACTGTATTTGTATAAATTTCTACCTTACCTTATCCCCCCCCCCCCAAACAACCTCTTTGAAGGCAGAAACCGTTCCTTTTTTTTGCCTTTAAATTTATCCTAAGGTTTAGCACAGTCCCTTGCAGACAGTAGAAGCTATTTTAATAATAGATAGGTACTTTTGGACATCAAAAATGCACAGCATTAAGACATTTAATAGGAAGAAGAGGATGTATGGGGAAAATTCAAATTCCTATTAATTTAGGATGAAATGCTTTAATAGCCCAAATGCTATATTTCAAAAAATTATATCAGTCTTGTCAAATAATTATTACTGTGAGGGATATTTGGTATTAGAAGAATATGATACCTGAAATGGTATGAAATGCTGAAAAATATATATTTTTAAAATCCAGTTTCTAAAGACTCCTAAAAACCTAGCATAACATTTCCAGAGCTTCCTTCTTGAGAAAGAAAAAGTCTAAGTCAAACTCAATCAACTGTGGGAGGCAAAAACAGCATCTTACCCCCCCCCAAAAAAAAGTAACTATACCTCATTCGTGAACAAAAGCCAACTTTTCCACTCCTACGGTGTTAACAGGTGCCCAAAATCTTAATAGCACAAGTCAAAGCAAGGAAGGAATCTGACTGGGTTAGACTTAAGTCCGGCATGAAGGAGAATTCAACACCTAAGGAAAAAGAAATGGGTAAAAAACCAAAGCAACCAACCGCGATCCCTCTCCAGACAGGCTTTCCCAGCTCCCAAGGGGGAGTTTGCAGGGATGGGCGCGAGGCGCGAGGCCTCACGGAGCCCGCACCGTCGCGGGGGAGGCACCTGCAGGGACGACCGCCGAGCTTCCCGAGCCTCCGGACATCTTCAGGCCCGGGAAGCTAGGGAGGGAACCCTCCAGATGCAACAACCCAAGGAGGAAGAGGGGCTCCCAGGGCAACAATCAAGAAATGGGGCTTCACATAGGCAACAAACCTGGAACGCGGGGGAGGGAGGCTCAAAGGAGGACAACCTGGGCAGGGGGTGGTGAGCATTCACTAAGCAACAACTGCGTAAAGGGAAGGGGATTGATTGGACAACAACTCGGGGAAAAGGGGGGAGGATCATCGGGGAAACAATCCAGGAGGGGGACTCATAGAGCAACAATCCTAGGAAGGCGCAACAATCCGACTCGCAGTAGGAGGTCTGGCATTAGAGAATGGGGGCACACCTGGGAAGAACACCCCTTTCCCTTTTTCCTTTTCTACCCAATGACCCCAGTCAGGGAAACCCTAAATCATCCACCTCCTCCCGGAATTCCCAGTTTGGAGATAGGAGAGGGGGAACTCAAAGGGGACGGGGACTGGCAGGGAGTCGCAGATACCCGGCGGCCTGGGTTGACTAGCCGCCTCCCCATCCCTTCGGGCGAGCTCAGGCCTCGCCCCCGCCCCCGGGTGCTGCCCTGGGCACCCTTTACCCCAGGCCGAGGGTAAGGCTGCGGGGCCTGAGGGGAGGCGGGTCCGACTCGGGCAGCTCGGCCACACTCGGCCTCATCGAACTCACCGCGTTCCCCTCCGCGGCTTTCCCCCGGGTCTGTCTTCTTCCTCTTCCTCGGCTAGTTGGCCGCGGCGGCTCCTCCGGGCCGGCCGCGCTGGGCGTTGGGTCTCTGGCTCCTCCGTCAACTGGGAGGGGAAGGGGGCGGGGGCGGGGGCGCGGGGGAGACGAGAGAGCGCGCGGAGCCCGGCGGCGGCGGCGGCGGCGGCGTGAGACGGACCGAAGTAGGGAGGGGAGCCAGCCGCCAGTGGGGGGCGGAGGGCGCCTCTCGGCCCTGCGCGACACGCGCACTCACTCACCCCCAATTCTCTCTGCACGCGCCGTTTTTCGCAGGGCCGCGGAGGGGTGAAGGGGGTGGTGTATAACGGGTCCCGAGTGCGATGAAAAGACCGAGCTGTGGAGCCAGGGGATGAAGGGCGGGAGGCGCTTAAAGGGGGAACAGAAAAGCTCTTTGCAGGTCGAGGGGGGAAAGATTTCTCGTGGCGAGGAAATAACGGCTAGTTTGCCCGTGGCAGAGCAGCCCCTAAGTCGGTGCTGTATTGACCTGGGGGGGGGGAAGAAGAGTCTAGGGCGGAGCGAAGGGAAGGGGCCTCTCGCGCCCCAGGGGTCCGTTTCGGGGTTTGTTTATTTTCTCGGTTGGTTGCGGCGGTGGCGCGTGGGCCGAGGTTCTCAAGTGACGTGAGCGGCTGGAGTTGGGGGAGAAAACCAGAACCACCTGCTGGAGAAGGGGAGCTACGGGGGCCGGGCTGGGTCGAAATAGCTCACAGAGACAGTGTCGCCACTGACAGGGGTTGTGGGGAAGTGAGTCCCCCAGAGGTAGGGTCGGACAAGTCGAAGCACCAAAGATTAAGTCCACCCCGGGCCAATTAGCGTTTGGTATTGGTGTCTTCAAGCAGAGCGAGCTTTTTACTAACTGGGGAACCAACCTGCGTTTGTTTGCTTGCTGACTTAGGAAATAGCTTCCTACTGTTTAGTGGTGCAGTACAGCAGAGAATTGTGAACCCTAGAAACTGTGCCGTGGTCAGGCAGCCAAGCGTCTGGCATTTTCGGAAGGTCTATTTAGTGTTGGGATTATTAAATAAAACACAATTTAAGTGGCAAATGTTGTTATCCCCCAGTGTCATGCTAGTGGTTAAAAAAAAAAAATCCACCAGGTTTTTTTCTTCATATTTCTAGTTCCACAAAGGCAAGCTATAAATTGTTACTCAGGTAGCCTGAAAGACTTTAAATGAACCTTGAGGTTTAGCCTGCTGTGGAGCAGTAAAAAGAGTGCTGAATTCAAGACCTGTTTTCCGATTAGGCCTGGACACTAGCTGCTTCAGTTTCCTCCATTGTAAAATGAGGATAATCTCAGCACTTACATCGAGTCAACTGAGATACTTGTTTAAAAAACAAAAAGCTCAGCTCAGCACAAATGTCTAGCACATAGTAGGAGCTTTTAAAATGCTTATTCTCTTTCCTTCCCCATAAACCAGTATTTCCCATTTATTCGTTTCTAAGTCAATTTGATGTCGTCATGCATGATCAAGTTGTAAGCATCTGATGTGTTTCTTCACCCAATAAGCTCAAATTCAACATGTCCAAAATCCCCCCCCCCTTTTTTTTTGAAACTTCCTATTTCTGTTGATAGTTATTACCATTCTCTTAGGATAACCGTTAATTCTTCACTCATACATCTTGTCTACCAGTTGCCAAGTCTTACTACTCTCCCACATAATTTTTGCTTCTGTTGTGAGGAAGGAGTTGACTCCTGATGTAAGCCCAGAAAGTTAAAACTAGGCTTTTAAAAAAGCTATCTACCAACTCTACTAGTCCAGCTAAGATTCCTTAGGGGAACAAAGAGGAAGAAGAAGATACCACCAGAAGAGAAAGGACATCAGAGCCAACTGCCTTAACCCACTTGTGTTCCCTTGTGTGCTTTACAACTACTGCTTCCACTGCCTGTATTCCTGGGACTACATATTGGATGTTTTATAGCCATTCTTAGTATGCTGCTGTATTAAATGCCTTTTAATTTTAGCTAAATTGACTATTAAAGGTAAACTCAAAAATTGGGGCTTTTAGGCTATTGAAGTAGATGCCCAGAGTATACCTTAGAATCCTAGCAATATTTACCCCCACAGGGCTCCTGATCTACAAATATTTGAATATTAAATTAGGGAAGTAATCCAATTGAGGATTACATTTAAGTATCCTCCTTTGCACTTTCCTTCCTCCTAAAGAACTCATACTAGCTCTAACCTGACCTCCCTGGCCCAAATTAATCTATGAACAAATATTAATAAGCATAGAACTGGAAATCTATGCTAGAAAAGACAGAAATTAAACATTCCCTATCAAGTTTATATTTTATTGGGGAAATGACATGTACACACATATATAACACTAAATAAATTCAGGGTCATTTGAAGGGTGAGGAGCTATTAAGTATTTTATTAAACCCATACTATGTGCTAGTTGGCAGCATGGAAAACAGAATGAATACCTTTTAAAATATATTCAAAAATTCAACGCCATATAGGGGAGGTTGCTAAGCAGCAGTTGGGGAAATCAGAAAAGGCTTTATGGAGAAAGTAGCTTATGAATTTTGAGGGAAATGATGGGTTCTAAAAGGCAGAAATGAGCTACATTCCAGGCAAGAATAGCCAGTACAGTCACAAGTAAACAGCAAATAGGTCAGTTTGTACCACAAACTAGGAGAAAGAAATGTAGATTGAGATTAAAAAGATAGGTTGGAGCCAGGTTGGGAAGGGTACAGAGGAGTTTGTATTTAAACCTAGAGGTAATAGAGAGCTATTGTATGATGGGTAGGAAGTGGTGTGGTCAAAAGGTGCTTTAGAATAATTATCTTTGGCAATTGTATGGAGTGACTGGATGCAAGAGACTAGATATATATGCTATTGCAATAGTCCAGAAGAGAGGTACCAGGTGCTTGTGGTAGCTGTAGAGAGGAGATATAAGAAGACACTTAACTGATTGAATATATGGGGTAAAGGAAATGATTAAATGAGTAGACACTTTTGAGATTATAAACCTGGGTGAGTAGAATGAAAGTTGTGCTCTCTACAGAAAAAGTGAAGTTTGAAAAAAAGTTGAGTTTGGGGGAAAATATAAATGGAATGAGTACTGGACATTGTTTTGGATGTATTGCATTTTAGCTGCTTGCAGGACATGCAGTTGGAAATGGCCAATACAGAGTTGGTAATATAGGACTAGTGGTCAGGAAAAAAAAAATGTCAGACATAAATCCTGGATTCATCTATTTTTTACAATTGTCAAAGTAATTTTGCCAATACATGTCTGACCACATTCCTCTACCCAAACAGTGGCTCTGTTATATGCAGGATAAAAATGTTAATTCCTTAGGCAGACATTCAAGGCTTTCCATAGTCTGGCACTTTTCAGTGTTTCCAGCCTCATTTCTCACTACTCCCTTCAGCTAAAATGGACTTGTTTGCAGGATTGTTAAGAAGATTAAATGAAACAACATATACAAAAATGTTTGACAAAACTTAATATGCTATATAAAAACTAGTTACTATCACTTTTTCTTATTTCATGATCCTGCCTTTTTCCCTCCTGACATATCAGGAACAAACTTATGCAAATTTTCAGATTTGAAATCTTCCCATTTCTTCAAGGCCCAGTTTCCCATATTACTGATTTTTCTTGATAAACTTTACTTCCTATCAAAATTTTTCTGGCTATTGTGCTACCATTTCAGGATGATTTTAAGAGATTAAAAATAATCTGATCAGTAAATTTGAATTTAGGTGTTAATAAGCAATAATGATTTTATTGTGTTATGCTTCCTAGATAAAGGATTTTAATTTGGACTTTTGTTTCAAATATCTCAGGCAGAAACTTCTGGAGTCTCTTTGAAGCCTCAGTACAGGCAACTATCACCTCTCCCTATATACTATTAAGTGATGGGGGAAAATGCAGATATATAGGTAAAATTGGATAAAAGTATGTTAAAAGAGGCAGACTTCCTCATCCTTTGGTTTAAGATTCATTCATAAACTTCATATCTTTCTTATCCCACTGCCACCACTAGGCAGTAAAAGTACTAAAAATGATTTTAGGTCTAAGCTGAGATCAAAATAGTAAATGTGGGTTGACCAAAAACATTATTTATAAAATAGAAAATAAGACTGCCAGAAGGCTAGAAAGTGGCATACAAATATAAATGATTCTAATCTGTTATATAGCTTTGTAAATAGTTTCCTCATCTGAATCCCTACTAGCACTTACCTTCCATTGTTTTAAGGCTCAAAGGAGCTATTTGCAAAGCATTTAGCACAATGCCTGGCACATAGTAGGTACTATATGTTAGCTATCATTATTATTAAATAAAAAGACAAATGAAATACTTCCATGGTTTTCAAGAAGTCATAAATATCAATCAAAGCATTTAAGTTTTAAGAAACACCATTGCTGTAAGCTGCAATTGATGAGTGGAAAGGTTTTTTTGCACATGACACTGCAAATTTACTATGTACAAAACACGCTATTCATTTCAAATAAATATACAACATAATTATCATGTAAATTTTTTCCCTTTCTCTGATACCAGAAAGATGTGTGTTTGTGTGAATTATTCTATAGATACTTTTTCAGTTTTTTCTAGATGCAGATGAATAAAATGGGAAATTGAGGACTTCTCAGAATAATAACCTTGAGCTTTGGGAGAAGAGCAGGATGGCTCTTCCAGCAGAAATGTTTGAGAGAGTGGGGTTGTTTCTGTAATCTCTACTGCCTGAAGACCTTGATGAATGGTTTAGTAGTTTAGGAATATTTAACTCTCTTCTTAATCAACCAACCCCTTTTCTTAATAATATACCTAGGCAAAGGTATTAGAAACATTTACTGTTTAACTAAGACCCTAGCATCACAAAGGCCTACCTGATTAACTAGGGGCTTGGACAGGTTAAAGGAGGGGGTGTTTCTGTAATCACAACTGTAAAAATCCTGTCACCTGCATCTGTAAATTGACCTCCTTCCTCCAACTCCCCTGAGGGGAAGGAACCATCCGAGTTTCATGAGATTCTAATAAACCTTCTAATCTTCATTTTGAGAGATCTGTCATTTTGAGTTAGGGGTTCCATTATCCCACCTAGAATGTTCATGTATCCTTTAAAGTTAATTTGGGTATTTATAATTAATAGTCAAAATTTATTCACTCATAGCCTTTTTTTGGTATACATATACATTTATTTTTCTTTACATATTTCCTTATATTGGAAAGAGAAAAATCAGAACAAATGTGGAAAACCATG
This sequence comes from Myrmecobius fasciatus, assembly GCA_023553655.1. Taxonomy (NCBI): domain Eukaryota; kingdom Metazoa; phylum Chordata; class Mammalia; order Dasyuromorphia; family Myrmecobiidae; genus Myrmecobius; species Myrmecobius fasciatus. The sequence continues at coordinate 444,817 of JAJPUD010000002.1, forward strand.
AGAAAATTAAAAAAAAAGTGTTGATTTATATTCAGCCTCCATAATTCTTTCTCTGGATGCAGATGGCATTTTCCATCCAAAGTTTATTGGGATTGCCTTACATCACTGAACGACTGAAAAGAATCAAGTCTGCCTAGTGCCATACCAATCAAACTCCCAAGAAATTATTTTACAGATCTAGAAAAAATAGTAGCAAAGTTCATTTGGAAGAACAAAAGGTTAAGGATTTCAAGGGGATTAATGAAAAGAAAGGCAGATGAAGGTGGCCTTGCTCTACCAGATCTAAAACTATATTATAAAGCAGCGGTCATCAAAACCGTTTGGTACTGGATAAGAAATAGAGCAGTGGATCAATGGCACAGGATAGGTTATCAGGACAACCTAGGCATTAACCTTAACAATCTAGTGTTCGATAAACCCAAAGACCACAGCTTTTGGGATAAATACTCTCTATTTGGCAAAAACTGCTGGGAAAATTGGAAACTAGTGTGGAAGAAATTAGGGCTTGACCCATACCTAACACCACATACCAAGATAAGATCTAAATGGGTTCATGACCTAGATATAAAGAGGGACTTTGTAAGCAAGTTAGAGGAATGTAATATAGTTTATCTCTCAGACCTGTGGAGGTGGAACAAATTTATGTCCAAAGAAGACTTGGAACTCCTAATTGAACACCAGATGGATAATTTTGACTATATTAAGTTAAAAAGTTTCTGTACAAACAAAACAAATGCAGACAAGATTAGGAGGGAAGCATCTAATTGGGAAATCATCTTTATATTTAATGGTTCTGATAAAGGCCTCATTTCTAAAATATATAGAGAATTGTCTCATATATATAAGAATTCAAGCCACTCTTCAATAGATAAGTGGTCAAGGGATATGAACAGACAATTTTCAGATGATGAAATTAAAACCATCTCTAGTCATATGAAAAGTTGCTCCAAATCACTATTGATCAGAGAAATGCAAATTAAGACAACTCTGAGATACCACTACACACCTGTCAGATTGGCTAAAATTACAGGAAAAGATAACGATGAATGTTGGAGGGGATGTGGGAAAACTGGGACACTGATACATTGTTGGTGGAACTGTGAACGGATCCAACCATTCTGGAGAGCAACTTGGAACTATGCCCAAAAAGTTGTCAAACTGTGCATACCCTTTGACCCAGCAGTGTTTCTACTGGGCCTATATCCCAAAGAGATCTTAGAGGAGGGAAAGGGACCCACATGTGCAAGAATGTTTGTGGC
>JAJPUD010000002.1:451075-538659 GCA_023553655.1 Myrmecobius fasciatus
GTGTAGTGGTATCTCAGAGTTGTCTTAATTTGCATTTCTCTGATCAATAGTGACTTGGAGCACCTTTTCATGTGACCGGAAATAGTTTCAATTTCTTCGTCTGAAAATTGTCTGTTCATATCTTTTGACCATTTGTCAATTGGAGAATGGCTTGAATTCTTATATATTTGAATCAATTCTCTATATATTTTAGAAATGAGGCCTTTATCAGAACCTTTGGATGTAAAAATATTTTCCCAGTTTACTGCTACCCTTCTAATCTTGTCTGCATTCATTTTGTTTGTACAAAAACTTTTCAACTTGATATAGTCAAACTTATCTATTTTGTGATTAATGATGACCTCTAGTTCTTCTTTGGTCACAAATTCCTTCCCCCTCCACAGGTCTGAGAGGTAAACCATCCTACATTGTTCTAATTTGTTTATAATATCATTTTTTATGCCTAGATCATGAATCCATTTTGACCTTATCTTGGTATATGGTGTTAGGTGTGGGTCAATGCCTAATTTCTTCCAGACTAGTTTCCAATTATCCCAGCAGTTTTTGTCAAATAGTGAGTTTTTATCCCCAAAACTGGGGTCTTTGGGTTTATCGAACACTAGATTACAATTGTCATTGAGTATTTTGTTCTGTGAACCTAACCTATTCCACTGATCCACTACTCTATTTCTTATCCAGTACCAAATGGTTTTGGTGACCACTGCTTTATAATATAGTTTTAGATCTGGTGCAGCTAGGCCACCCTCATTTGCATTTTTTTTCATTAATTCCCTTGAAATTCTTGACCTTTTGTTTTTCCAGATGAATTTTGTCGTTATTTTTTCTAGTTCAGTTAAATAATCTCTTGGGAGTTTGATTGGTATAGCACTAAATAGATAGATTAGTTTAGGGAAATATTATTGTTTTGTAAGAAACGACCAGCAGGACGATTTCAGAGAGGCCTGGAGAGACTTGCATGAACTGATGCTGAGTGAAACGAGCAGAACCAGGAGATCATCATGCACAGCAACAACGGTATTACATGATGATCAATTCTGATGGACATGGCTCTCTGCAATAAAGAATTGTCTCAAACCAGTTCCAGTTGTTCACTGAAGAAAACCATATACACCCAGAAAGAGGGACATGAAATATGGACCACAACGTAACATTTTCATGATCTCTATTGACATTTGCTTGCATTGTGTTGCCTTTCTCTGATTCTTTTTTTTCTTGTAGATAGGATTTTTCTTGCATAACTTCTCAAGCATCTCAACATTATTAACATGTAGTGGACTTCCTGCCATCTGGGGGAGGGGAGGGGATTGGGGGTAAAATTTGTATTGGAAAGCTTTGTAAAGATCAAGGTTGGGGAACTACCCATACATATGTTATGCAAATAAAAAGCTTAAAATAAAATTAAAAAAAAAAACAAAACAAAACAAAACAAAAAACAAAAAAAGAATCGTCTGCCAAAGCTGAGCATCACACACTCTTGCTGTTACTGTGTATAATGTATTCCTTGTTTTGCTTGTTTCACTCATCAGTTCATATAAATCTTTCCGGGGCTTTCTGAAATCAGTTTGTTCATTTTTTTATAGGACAATAATATTTCATACTTTCACATACCACAGTCATTTTAAAAATATTATTGCTGTTGCTGTATACAATGCTCTCTTGGTTCTCGTTTCACTCTTCATTATTTCAGGCAAGTCTTTAAATGTTTTTCTAAGATCATTGAGCTCATCATTTCTTATAGCACAGTAGAATTCCATCACAATCTTATCCCACAATTGGTTCATCCCTTCCCCAATTGATGAACATCCCTGAAATTTCCAGGTCTTCACTACCACAAAGCAAGCTACTGTGAACATTTTAGAATACTTAAGTTCTTTTCCTTTTTCCCTAATCATCTTAATTTGAAAATACTTAGTTGTGATAGTGCTGGGTATAAGTCTTTGAGCATAATTCCAGAATCTTCTCCAAAATGGTTGGATAAGTTCACAATTCCATCAGCCATGAATTAGTGTCCCATTTTTTTCATTTTCCCTCCACCATTTGTTGCTTTCCTCTTCAATCATTTTAGCCAATCTTTTGGTGTAAAATGATAATTCAAGGTTGTTTTAATTTGTATTTCTCTAATAATGAGCATTTTTCATATAACTGTAAATTGTTTTGATTTCTTTGAAAAGTTGCCTGTTCACATCCTTTGACTATCAGAGAATGACTTGTATTTTTATAATTTGACCACGTTATTTATATATTTTATATATGAGACCTTTATCTTATAATCTGTGTATAAAAATCTTTGACTCAATTTTCTTCTTTCTGTTCTCAGCCATCTTTGTCCTATTTATACAAAATCTTTTAAATTTAATATAATCTAAATTATCCACTTTAAACCTAACTTTATATGTCTTGTTTATTTGTCTATCCATAAGTCAGGTAATGTTGCTCCATGTTCAAATTTTCTTGTAATATCTATATAGGTCATGTATCCATCTTGACCTTATCTTGGTAAATGGTTTAAGATATCTATGCAGAGTTTCTGCCATACTGCTTTCTAGTTTCCCCAACAATTTTTAACCAAATAATAAATTCTTATCCCCAAAGTCTAATTCTTATCATTAAAATTTGCATTCCTTAAGTCTTTATCAGTGTTTTTAAAGTATGTTTAATTCAAGAAACTTTGATATGTCTAACCCATCTCAAAAAGTTTGTTAGAGACCTAATTCAAACTATTTTATTAAAAAAAATTGTATGTGTATAGATAGGTAGAGAGATATAATGGGAAGCAAGTGAAGTTTTTTGATCAGTGGACTGACATGGTTATGCCCAACTTTAGTGATTTTATATTTGTCCATTTTTATATTTCTTATAAAAGCCTTTTATTTGTCCAAATACATGGAAAGATAAGTTCCAGCATTCATCTTTGCAAAATCTTGTGTTACAAATTTTTCTCCCTCTATATATATCCCCACCTCTCTAGATAGCAAGCAATGCAATATAAACATGTGCAATTCTTCTAAATATATATATTCATTATATTATACAAAAAAAATCAGATCAAAAGGGAAAAAAACGAGTTTTTTTAACATTACAGTAATGTTCAAGTATATTCCCTTTAAAAATATTCCTTTTTAAAAATATTTTAAAAATAAATATAATAAAAGCAGTTCATCAAAACCAACTAATATTTCAGACATGTCTGATAGGATGTCCAATATTGTATAACTTTAATTTTACAAATAAACATTAACTTTTTTTTTTTTTTTTTGCTGAGGCAATTGGGGTTAAGTGACTTGCCCAGGGTCACACAGCTAGGAAGTATCTGAGACCAGATTTGAACTCAGGTCCTCCTGACTTCAGGGCTGGTGCTCTAACCACTGCACCACCTAGCTGCCCCATAAACATTAACTTTTAAAATTACAATTTAGCTCCAAATTTCTATTCTTTTTTTTTTTGTTCTGGATTCATCAATGACCACAGCTAAAATGTTAATATTTATAGTGCTTACCTACGATTCCAAATTCTTACTTTTTCTCAGCAGATACACACAATACTTTTTTATATAGTTATGTTTCTGGACTGTAAAGAATCCCTTTTTAAAATAACAAATTTAATTGGGGAGGGAGGTAGTCTGTGTCTTCCTCTCTCATCCAGGCTGGTGATCAGTAGAAAGCACTTGACCATGTCCTACCTAGACATGTCCTACCCCTAGTCCCAAGGGAGGAGGGAGGTGAGGCAGGTGACCTTGCCCAGCCCTCCCTCACTGAAATCCAATTCACTTGCATGTTGTGAGTCACCTCCCTGATGTCATGGTCCTCTCTAAAAGGTAAACCTCTTCTGCCCTTATCCCCTTTAGCCGCTCAAGTCAGCCTTGTGAGCCTTTGCCACCATGCCTGGTGTCATTTTTTAAAAGTCATACAAAATGCATAGCATAACTCAAATGGGCTAACAGTTGTCTGAGTCCCTGGCTAATGAATAAATAGGAACAAGGATTTAAATACTGATTATGTAAGCCATTTTTATCTAAAAACATTTTTTGAAGTGATTGAAGCTGCTTGAAGAGTTTGTATTTCTTGAATATTTTAAATATTTAACCAGAAATAAATTTTATGGTAGTAACTGCTACTGCAGTGACAGAATAGATTTGATAGTTAAGAATTACTTAGTGAACAGATTATTTTCTCAAAGTAAAAGGCTTTATTGTCCAATAGAGAACACTATCAAGCAGTATCAGGGTACTGATTGGTTTGATGAGTATTTTATAAGGAAAGGCAGGGCTGGGGCAGGGGAAAGATGTTTACTGTTTGTTTATTGGTTAGACCTCTCAAGGGAGATGTTTACTTGTTAACCATTGACCAAATTTTGAGATAAGCAAGAAATAGAAACATGTAGTTTTCTTGTCCTTTTTACCACAACCATACCTCCTGCATTTGTCTTGGTAGGCAACAACAACTTGTTTTTCTTCCTCTGACCCCAACTACAAATAGAGGCCCTACTAGGGCCCATTCCAGGAGTACTAATGAAGAGTTTGTTGAGCAAGGTAAACTTCAGCCCAACTCCCAACTGGGAATAGAAACTGCATTTGGGATATTTGGTAGAGGGAGCTCCTCTGTAAGAAAAAGTTCCTCTATTAAAGCACTAATCAAATTGTCAAGGCACTTTGATGTAGCTTTACAATATCATTCTTGGAAATAAATCTTTAATTTATGTAGAACAATTCTCTGACTTTGTAGTAATCACTAAAAAAACATTTTTTAAACAGAAAAATTGAGGCATTGACTTTTAAAAATATACTTTTCAGGTAAATGAGAAAGATAGCATTTGAGAGATCTTGGAATTGAGTTTAGAAATGGTAATAGCTCATTTATATACTCCTTTACAATTTACAATTTGCTTTTCTCATAACAACTCTGAATGATCAGCAAAAAAGTCAAAGTTTCTTTGAAGCCACTGATTTTTTTTAACACATAACTAAAATATCAGTTGTTATATTGAATTTATTCTAAACAAGTTTGTGTGTAGACACAACTTAAGTGCCTTGAGTGAGAACTTAACCATTCCAGAAGCTTTTAAGTGCCTACTATGCAATCTTAATGCAATCTTAAATTAAAATATTTCTGGCAAAGACTTTAGGAAAATGCTTTGGACCAAACCATCTAAAAGTGACCTGTGAAAATTTCAAGTCCTTTTCTGAATAATGAATAATTCTAACATTTTAAGATTTAGTACACTAAAGATAATCAAATTTTTATCTTCAGTTTATACTACTACAAGTACAGGTACAGTAGTATCTGTAACAATTTTATAAGGTCTTACCAATTTTACCTATGTTGTTAAACTTCAACCAGAAGGAATAAAGAAGATTGAAAGAAAAGTTTAGGTATTTTCTACATTATGCAGTTTTTTCCTTCCATACCAAAAATCTTTATTAGTCACTCTTCTAGGAAAACTCAATATGTAGTATATTGGTATTATCCTGCCTCCATTTATTATTCCTTGAATTTCATAATATATTTTAGTAATATTTAAAAGATTGTTTTTTGAGAATTGCTGCAGTCAAAAATCTTTTTCACCTGGTGATGAACTCATCTGAACTTAGGTTGATCCCTGAACAAAAGGTACCATATGTCCACTAATTTTTTTGTTGTTGTTTTGCTGAGGCAATTGGGGTTAAATGATTTGCCAGGAGTCACACAGCTAGTCAGTATTGTCTGAGATCACATTTGAACTCAGGTTCTCCTGACTTCAGAGTTGGTGCTCTATCCATCCACTAATGTTTTTTAAGCATTGTATAAACTCTGCAATGTATTCTATTGGTATAAAAACTGGTTTCTCATTATTACACCTTTAGAGGATCATATGCATGTATATAGATAATTTCTGTTCAATATCTTCAGGAAGTCTTAGTCTTCAAGTGACTCATTTGGTTATAAGTATTCCAGGTTGTTGTTTCAACATGATATTCCATTTATTTAGGATTTATATCTTGGATTTTTTTTTCTTAAAAAAAGGTTAACAAAATTAAATATAAAACAAGACAATTTAAAAAAGAATATTAGTTAAAAGGAGTATATAAAATGTTAACAGGTGCATGTAATGAGTTTACATGCTATTGTGGAGAACATATACAAATAAGAACAGAAAAATACAAACTAATAAAGTAGCCAGGGAGAAGAGAGAATACTAGCAATTGGAGTCATCGGTGGAGATCATGTGTAGGAGTTAGCACTTACACTGAATTGAGTAAAAAGTTAGATAAATATAGAAGTGAATAAGGAATGCATCTCAGGCAGAGAAAACAGATTCCAGAAGTGTCAGGACTGAGATAGAATGTCATATATGGGAGCTGAAAGTAAACCAAGGCACTTGGATGTGCAATAAGTTTGCACAGGTAGACCAGAGTTAGTTTATAAAAGGCTTTAAATGCCAAGTGGAGGATATTAGATATTATCCTAAAGAGAAAGCCATGGAGCTTTCTGAGCAGTGGAGTGAAGTGGTCAGACATGTGCTTTTAAGAGTATCAATTCAGGAGCTATGTAGAAGATGGACTGGAAAGGAAAGAGACTTGGAAACAAAGACATCAATTAGAAGGCTATTGGAATATCTTCTATGTGAAGGGAGGGAGCTGACTTTAATGTCAATTAAAGAAGTTCCTGTTACAAAGACCATTCTTAGGGAAGATAGCCTGAGAAATAATTGGATGGTTCAAAACACCAGTTTTAAAATACACTTCCATCTGTGATAGCTCAAGTAAGGAGGATATAATCACTACTCCACCCAGTAGTAAAGATTAATTAGTCACGATTCCAGAGGTGTTGTGTAGTTTATATATATATATATTGTTCTACACAAAAAGCCCATTTAAAAATTCAGTTCAATTTAAAAAAAAAAAGCAAATACCTAGTCTATACTAATTCCAGAGAGAAGGAAAAGTTTAGGAATTATTGGAGCTTGAAGCTTATAAGAGGTAGACACTATACAAAGAGTTCGCTAGTTAAGTGGTTTAGAACATTGAGCTTGAGAGTTAGGATAACTGAGATCAAATTCTGCTTCAAATGTTTATTAGTTTAGTGACTGTAGGCATTGTCACTTAATCTCTCTTAGTCTGTTTCCTCTTCTATAAAATAGGGATAATAATAGGTTATGAGGAACAAATGAGATAATAGGTTTAAAAATGCTATATATTAGCTATTATGACTTTCATATTTCTTTGTACATGTACAAAGTAATGAGTAGGCATGTTTTACAGGCTTATAAAATCTGATTTAATTTTTGGTGTAGGAAAACCCCCACATTGTTTGAGTATACTTATAGCACAATTTCATTTTAAAGATGAATTACATTGCTATTAACATTTCTGATAATCTTATAGGGAAAGATTTCACCTTCATTCAGCCAACATCTTACTATTCATTCTATCATGTTTAATACAAGTTTACACTAAAATCTGAATTCCAAGCCTTGTCATAATACACAGGTGGAGAGGGAGAGAAATAAGTATTTCTTCAGTGTCTACTATGTACCAGGCATTCTGCTAAGCTTTTTACAAATATATACTACACCTCATTTGAGGTGGTTCTAATATCATTTGAGAGAATCCCCATCATCAGAATCTTTCTACATTTTCTCTTGATCCTCATCCCTTTCCCATCTTCTCCAGCACACTGATGGCTCTGTCATCCTCCCTTCTCTAATCTTCAGTCTGCCTATGTACTAGGGATATCCTGGCTTTCTACAAAGCTTATCTCCCTTATCCTTAAAAAAAAAGTCTTGATTGTAGTATATCTGTGCTTTCATGCTATATATATTATCTCTTTTTGATTAAACTCAAAAAAATCCTTTGCAATTGGTGCTGCCATGTACTCTGCTCACTTGAGTCTAAATCTTTTTCAATCTGACTTCCAAATCATTTTGATCAAAATTGCTCTCTAAAGCTACCAATGAGCCATCTAATGGCCTTTTCTCACTCCTCATCCTTCATATCTGTAGCATTTAATACTACCCTGCTTCTATCTCCCATTTTTTTCATGACATTGCTGCCTTCTGGTTCTCCCTACTTGTCTATTCCTTCTCATTCTGCTTTCCTGAATTCTAGAATCCTCTCTCTTCTCCTTTCCTGTCTCTTTTCTTTCCCTTGCCTCCCCTTCTCCTTTTGTCTTTTCTTCTCTTGACTCTACACTATCTTCTTAAGTGATCTCATTAGCTCCCATGAGTTCAACTGTTATCTTCCTGAAGATAATTTTCGGAGCTATATATAATCAGCTCTCATCTGTCTCCTGACCTCATCTCACATCACTGTGAGAAATGCTGAAAAGTTGGTTTTCCACAGTATTGCAAGCTTCGTGGTATTGTGGGATAGTGGGTACCACTGACCAAGAAGTTTTCAAAATATGAGAATTTAAGGAAGACAGAACAATTAAGTAATAAATAGAAGCCTTAAACAAACAAGGAATTGAGGAGCTTGGAAGGCACAGTTGGCTTCAGCCAATCTGAAAGTCTTGGGGTTTTGAGAAAACCACAAACTTAAGATGATCTAGTCCAAACGATTTAGGGTCAGTAACTTGATTTGACTAAATCACTATTGAACCTACTTAATAGGCTAATTAAATATTAAACAACATACCCCATAGGAGGAGTTTTCCACCATTTTCAAATATGGGATGGATGATGAGGGAGGGAGAACATGTTTATATATATTTAGGGGAAACATGCAGTGGATGAATCAGAAAGGTTCTAACCTGGAAGGAACGAACCAATCAGGTCTCTGAAGGAAAGGACTGTGCCAAACAAACTAACAAGTATAAAGCTTCTTCCACTTCTGTGCTCAGGGCTCCCTCTTCCCAAAGAGCAGTGGGGCCCGCTTCTGGCCAGAAACAAATTCCTTAAGATTCTTCTTTAATAAAATTTCCTTATTATCTGATTTTCAGTGTCAAGAGTATATCACCAAATGCCTGTTGGACATTTTGAACTTGAAAGGGGATCCCTTGGAATCTTGATTTAATAGGTCCAAAAGAAAAGTCATTATCTTTCCCCTCAAACTCTCCCCTCTCACTCCACATATCCAATAATCTGTTGCCATATTTTCTTTGATTCTTCTTTTTCTCCTATTCATGTCTTTTTCTTTACTCAAATAATCACCACTCTGGGGCAGATCTTATGATTTCATGTCTAGACTATCCAAATGATCTTTCTAAAGCACAGATTTGACCATGTTAACCCCTTCTCCTACTCTTCATTAAACTGCAGTAGCTTATTAATTTCAGGATCATATATAAAATCTTTGACTTTTAAAGCCCTTCATCCCCTGATCCCTTCCTAATTTTACAGTCTTTTTCCCTACGTACTCCATGATCCATGACCTAAGACATGCTATCTCTAAACTCTGACTTTTCACTATCTCCTATACTTAGCAAGTGCTTTTTCCTTCCACCTGCCTTCTGGCTTCTTTTAGGACTCGGCTAAAATCCCATGTTTTGCCCATCCCAATTCCTCTCACTGATTGCACCTTCCTTTTGGGATTGCCTCCTCTTTATTTACATTACACACATATGGTAGTTTGCATATTATTTCTCCCATTAGAAAGTTAGAAGCTATAGGGACCATTTTTTAAAACTTTCTTTGTAACCTCAGTGCATAGCACAGTGTCTAACATATATAAGTAGGCAATTAATAAATGTCAATTGATCATTAGCTTCATGAGTATTTATTAAAATCTTTTAAAATTATCCAAACTCATTACTTATGAATGTTTTAAGGTAATCAAAGTGCTCGTACCCTCATAGTACTTCAGTGATATATATGTCCTATTACGTCAAGTTGCTATGTTGCAAGGGCAATCAATATAAATGACAGTTTTTGCTCTCTCAGAGTTTTAAGTTCTAGAATGTTACAAGCTATGTATCAGTGACTTATCTGATCCTAGCTTTTTTAGTATTTTATTTTGAAATAAGTTGTGCTTTCATCAATATTTGAATTTTGAGCATATACCTGATTGAATTGTGATGACAGTACATCAAGCATCAGGAAATTAATTTGCCATAAAAATCAGTTATATAGATTGTTTTTATACAGTCCTTTTTGTATACAGTAGACCAGCAGCTCTTGATTGTAGTGTGGGATGAGGACCTGTGAAGATCCTGGAGATTTTTTTCAGGGCATCTACTAGGTTAAAACTATTTTTATAATAATACCAACACATTTTCAGTTTCTAGTATGGTAAGCATCAATAAACATAACCCACATAAAACCAAAGTTCTTTAATGCCTTCAGTAATTTTTTAGTATTAGAGAATCCTAAGACCAAACTGATACAATGAAAAATTAAATTGAATTTTTAAAAAAGCAGAAAAATACTATAATTGTAGAGATAGGGATAGAGACTGAACCTTTTATTTCATATAACTTTTAGATGAAAAAATTGTTTTATCAGTGGAGGTCAGCACCATCTTTGAATTTTAAAATTTTACTTGCCTTGCCTAAAATACCAAAAAGTTAAAAGTGTCACCTAGCCAATTTACACGAAAGAAAGGATTTAATGTTGAGGAAAAACTCAATCCAGGTTTTCCTGACTTGGAGGACCATATTTCTATACACTAACCCACCCTTGCTTCTTACCATGATTATAATGTTTTAAAATGAAAATGTAAAGTTATCAAATTATGGCGAGAAGGATTATCTCCTAATTAGATATAACAATATAATATGAACATATGAAACTTTCTGGAAAGCAGACTTCATGTTGTTTTTGGAAAGCATAATCCTTTAACTACTAATACTCATGCTCCAGAAGATTCACAGATGTTTTTCCCACTACATAGAAAAGACAGTACTTGTCTTTGGCCTAGCATTGCTAGTACCAATCCTGAATGATGATTTTTGGGAGGCAAGGGATGTTATGACCTGGATCAATCAAACTTTCATCTAATGAGATTGTGCCATGTGCTTCTAGCCTGTTTTAATGATCTTAGGGGGACTAATGAGATTTGTAAGAAATTTGGAAACAATATATTTAGGGCTAGTAGGAGGGGCAGCTAGCAGGCTCAGTGGATAGAGTGCTGGGCCTAGAGTCAGGAAGACCTCTGATGTGGCCTCAGACACTTACTAGCTGTGTGATCCTTGGTAAGCCAACTAACCTCTGTTTGCCTTAATTCATTGCAGAAGGAAATGGCAAACCACTCCAGTATCTTTGCCAAGAAAGCCCATGGCCAGTGTTGTCCTAGAAGACTGAATGACTAAACAATAACAAGAACAACTTAGTAGCTCTCTGGAGTCATGATGGTGGTATTCTTCCACAATGACTTATTTGCTCACAATACATTAGAATATTTCTGAAAGTGTGTTCCATTACCCTTAACATCTTGACCTGCTGTCTCTTGGCTATTATGAACACTGATAATTTTTCTGTGGCGACAATCAAATTAAGGTATTCCTTCCTGTTTGAAACTGTTTGCATCTATTAATGGAAACATTCTTCATGTTGCATGTTTTTAAAGGAGAAGCCATTATGGTAACGTCAAAATTAATTTTTAATGCTATGTATTTATGTGGTGTATATCTCAGGAGACCTAAATCTCTCATAATAATAATTGACTTTTGCTAGCACAAACCTGAAAAAAGTTACTTACTATTTCACTAAGTTTATAGAACAAATCTTCAACTTTAGGCAGTTCTTCAACTAGGTAACTGAATCACCTAAATTTAAGGTCCTGTTGAATAAATAGAAAAAAAGTACAAATAAGATTCAGCTTAATAAATTAATATTGTGCCTAATATGTGTAAGGCACAATGCTAAATTCTGAGATACTCAAACCACCTCTAAAAAGTAATGGTAATAGAAAATTAAATGATGAAAATTTAAAACACTTTTCCTGATTGCCCTATTGAGTTAATTTTATTCTCATATTCCAACAATGGTCCTAGATATTGTTCATCTGTAACCAACAACTTTAATTACCTTCACTTAGTGGAATAAAGAGGCCATATCATAGCCAGAGACTAGCAACCAGAATCATGATGAAGGAAGACCAGGTGACCCCTTCACTCCCAGTTCATGTAAAGAAGTAAGTGCAAAAAGAAAAAATTGCTTCATAATCTTTAGAATAAGTTTTTGTGTTGCTTTTATGTTCTTCCCAAAATTCACGTGCAAATTCCCAGGACACAGGAAAATAGTTCCAACTATTGCTGAATAAATCAAATAAAATGGATTTTCTATTAAAAAATGTATCATGCTTAGTTCCCCAAAAATATTATTCTAAATTTCATCCATGAAGATATCACTATGGAAAACATTTGTAGTAGTAACTAGTGACAAACAGGTATTACCAAAATGGTACTTTATTTGGATTAAAAACATGATTAATTTGAAGTATGAAAGGCCAATAATACAATTTTTTTTTCGCTTTAATTTTGCTTAATCCATGGCTTTTTAGCTATGTGTGTGTGTTTATGTATGTGAGATCTAAGTATGTGTACATATGTATGTAAATATATATATATATATATATATACATATATGGTTCATTCATACCCATTGTCCAAAATCTTGTTTGTTAATATCTTCATCTAACTCTTATTAGATGAAAAAAATTAAAGCCACATTTGATTCTTCAATATTTAAAAAAAAAGCCCTTTTCCTACATTTCCCTTTAGGGAAAAATTTGTATTGAGAATTGACAGGAATATTCTGACTTTCATTTCTTTTTTAAACTAACAGTTAAACTAAGAATTTTAAAAACAATGCCAATTAAATTATTTATCTGCTTACTCTTATTGTGAAATATCAATATTACAAATCAATAACATTAAAACAGTGACACAAACATATTTGCTTTGTGAGTAAATATCCTCAGTCTAGTTCTTTTTCATAAAAAGTTCAGGAATGTTTTAGACAAAGAAAAATTGACTGAACAAAATGATTGGGATAGTTTTGGATCTGTTTGTAGATCAGACCCATCAGTTTTATCTTAAATGATTATAGAGTCATTTATGGTTCTTATTTTTTCTCATTTCATTAAATCACTGTATCCTAACTTTTCTTAATTTTGAACCCAATCAAAATAATTATTTCTCTGCTGAATGGCTCCATATTCATCATGCATTGGTCATTATTCAGTGTGGTTCTTTTCTTATAGCCTTCAATTTCCCACAGTAAATCATTTTAATTAGTTTTTTTTTTTAAATTTGAAGCATGCTGTATCATATTGTCGTATCTCCAAATGAAATTGGAAGGAAAATCTGTGTATGTATATATTTGTATGTGTGTATATATGTGTGTGTATAAACACACACAAATGTAGTTGTTTAGTTGTTTTTCAGTGATGTATAACTCTTTGTGAATCTATTTGGAGTTTTCTTGGCAAAGATAATGAAATGGTTTGCCATTTCCTTCTCCAGCTTATTTTACAGATAAGGAACTAAGATAGACTGAGTAGATCAGTTTACCTGACATTGAGATTCAGCATACTACTTCACTGTATACACATACAGGTACATACATTAGTGTGTATACATACAGTAGTGCTGTATAGTACAATATATAGTACACCCACACCCACACATATAGCTACACAGATTCCCTCCAATCAGAGTGTGTATATATAATGTGTGTGTGTGTGTGTGTATATACATATATATATATATTTATTTATTTATGTTCAGGTACAGAGATATACTTATGTAGACAACATAAGTATAGTGTATTTGTACAGGGTTTGGTGTAACTAAATATAGGATAAGTTTGTATTATTTTGCTTGAGAAACCGAATAATTTAAGTTCTATAGGAATAAGTTTAGAAAAATCTTTGTTGTATATAAACATAGGCAATATTTTTTTCAAATTTTAGAGCATTTGGGTAACACCTTTAACTAAAAGGTCTGTTTTTAGACAGTATTTTAATATTTACAGATATGAATAATTTGTTCTAAGAGAAAAAATTAGGTACATAAAAGTCATTAACAAAACATTACCAGTTTGGACATACAAAATTACAGCTTGCTTTATAAAGTTAACCAATTTTGAAGTGATGAATAATAATACTCTCCCTATGAGAAAAGGGCTCTTTAAAACTATCTCATATACATCTTATTAATTTATATAACCATCAAATAACAAATACCAAAATTTTAATAATTGCTTCACTGTTCTAAAGGTTTGGATCTATTATATATCCTTTGCATTTATTTGATATAGGAACATAACAAGGAAACTATATATATGACAGATTATTATAACAGGGTTTTACTCTTATTTGACTTTTGATTTCATTAATATATGAAACTCTTGGTATGGGAACTCCCTCCATTGATGCAAATCTACAACTATCATTTATAAAGATAATTGCTGAGGGCACTGAGAGATTAATAGGGCTTGCCTGTGATCACATGTTAATATGGGTCAGAGGTAGGATATGAAGGTCTTACTGATTTCAAGGCCAATCCTCTATCCATTACACTGTCAGTCATATTTGGCTTTATAATACATTACAAATTAATGAATAGAGATTTATGTTTAAATATTAAAAAGGAAAATATAATGCACAAGTTTAATTTAATCATTTGGACATAATGAATTGCCACTTTTAAACACAAATGCAACTTTGTGTATATATGTATATTTTTCATACAAAGGTCACAAATAAGGAACAATCTTTGATGGCAAAAATATAATAGAAAGTGAGGATCCTACATAAGCTTTTATTTCACTGTAGACTTTTTTTGTATAATGAGACATTGTTCTGCCTGCTTCCCACACAACCTTCCTCCACTGGAGTCAAGACAGAATAGCAATTTTTAAAAAAACGTACTGCTTCAGTATTTGGTACTCAATCCTGTACATATATTTCATGAATAAATCTTTCAATTTTTTTGTACAAATTGATGCTATCTTTGTTATAGTTTCTCCTATAGTTGCTTCTCAATCATCATTTAAGCACCTACTATGTGTCAGATATAAACATAATGAAATTCTCAGTATTTGTTCAGAGCAAATGCCTCCAATGTTAGCAGTGCTATTTAAGGAAATTTCTGAACTTTAATATCACTTCAAATGTGACTGGTTTTGCTTGTACTGAAAATGAGAAAAAATTCACATGAATTGAAAAAAGAATTGTGTATGTAGTAATTATATAGAAACATAATTTTAAAACTCATTTATTATGCTTTATACAAAATTATTTAAAATTGCATTCAAGATAAATAAGTACTTATGTAAGATTAACTGTTGAAAAAAATGACACAATTCAACGTACATTAAGCTCCTATTGTGTACAAAATAAGAGTGTTAGGCAGCAGGGATAGAAAAGATTTTTTTAAATGACCCCATTCCTTCACTTTGGGAAGCTTTTATTAAAACTGGGAAGATAAGACCATAGGCATGAGAAAGTATGAGGTTATGTAATAGGCACACAAGAAAGATGCACACAACACTGAAGAGACAAGGATCATTTTTACATGGAGGAAATGAGGGAAAATTTCAGAGGTGGTACCTGAACTATAAAGCCTTGAAAGATTTGGAGACAGAAAGAAATGAGAACGGAATATGTTCCATTTGTCAGACAGTCCAGACAAGCCATATGCTGAAGGTGACAGGATGTCAAATTTGGAGAACAAACCAGTTGTCCTGGAACATGGTGTGTAAAGAGAGGTTAATGTAAAAAAAAAAAAAAAAACTGATTGGAAAAATAAGTTGGAGGCAGACTGGGGAGAAGTGGGGAATTAACTACTGAAGGATTCTGTTCAGAGGAAAGACAGTCAGACTTGTGCTTTAGTAAGATTATTTTGGTGGCCATCTTGAAAGATTAGAGAGGGGAAAAGGCCAGAGATAAGAGTAACAATTAGAAGGGAATTACAGTTGTCCAGGCAAAATAGGAGAAAGCCCTGAAGTGGAGTGGTCATGTGAATGGAGTGAAGTAGATAGCTGCAAATTGAATCAGGCATATAGAATCCACAGGCCTTGGCAATAAGGAGTGGAGGGGAGAGCCATAGAGAACACCTACATCTTGTAACTAAGTACTTGGGCATTTTTAGTACTACCAAATGGAAAAAGACTGGATAAGTTTTAGGGTCCTTGTTAGGAATATTGTAGAGCAAATTCCTATTCAGATCTGTGTTGTATTAGAAAAGCCTTGTGTTCCTTCCAGCTCTGAGATTCTGCTGGCTATAGGAAGGATGATAATGCATCTAGTAGAGCTTAATAAAAGATTTGTTGAGCTGGAATAAGTATTCATTTGAGGTTAGAACATGAGTTTGTAGTAGTTCCAGTCTGTGTAGTTTTATTACTTGCTCCACCAATATATAAGCTACTTAAAAAGAGGGACAGAGAAGATGGATAATACACAGCAGAGAATTAGTAAGGTGCAAAGACAAGAAATTCAAGGATATAAGACAATACTTGATTGAAATTGGTTAAATGGAAGGATGAGACAATGAAGGGAAAAAAGTGAGATGTGGAAGAATAATAGAACATGAATTTTAGCATTCAAGCTCACAGACATGCAAGAGTTTGGCCATTTTGTTTGATGATCAGTGTGGATATTGAAGAAAGCTTCCAGCTGAGTTCATGAATTGGAGAAGACTATGGATAGATAATGGAATTCATTGAGGAAGGAGAAAAGGATCTGGAGATCAGAGCAGCAAGAGGCCAGGAAAGGATGATGTCATTGGATATAGTCAAGTGGCATGGACTTCAAATGAGGAATAGGTTGCTAAATGATCCGAGGAGATCTGGAAGGGGTATTGGTGGGATCGATCAGAAAAATAACAGAACTAGAAGGAAGGGGGCATTGTTAATATACAGGGGGAGGGAATACAGGTAGAGGGGCATAGGACAGGAGTGTAGGGATTGGAGCTGGATCAGGATAGTTGTGTCAGAAGGAAAAGGCAAACCATGGTTCTGATCAGACTGGAAGAACTGGAGGGAACAAAAGATCGGGGAAGTATTTGTAGGGAAGATGTGGGAATGTTGGCAGATTAAACCAGTCCCAAAAATCTAATAAAGGGTGAAAGTGACCCTGCCTTTGGTGTTTCCCAGATGGAACCTCCTTAGCTATCTAAAGCAAGGAAGTTAGGGCTAAAAGTGTCCTAAGGCTAAGATATATATAGATATAGATATCTATTTGCCTGCCTGCCTGCCTACTTATCTAGCTTTGTGCTAGGGAATAGATGAGGGGAGTGGAACTAATGTGAAAAAACTTTCTACTAAGGGAGATAGACAATTCATCTCTAATTTGTAGTTTTTAAGAGATTTGCAAGTCACTTGCTTTTGGTCATAAAACTACATCAGAAGAAAGGTTTGAATTCAGGTTCTCTTGATTCTAAGACTAGTACTTGACACTGTCTAACATGGGAGTATAAATGAGATTGTTTTTACTGAGGGAGAACTTGATAAAATATCTTTTATAAATCATCTCACATATATATTATACAAGCTTCTGCCTCCTGATCTTAAATTATTTGGGTTTACTATTGATAATTTCAGTGTCTCCCAGAAGAGTTCTGTTTCTCTCATTATTTGGAGCCAAAAGCTTAAAAGGAAATTTTGGACCCTAAAAGCACTAACACATGCAAAAATTTTACTCTCCTTCACATGCTTTGCATTCTATATAAACTGGCCATACATGACGTCCTAAATTTCTTTTCTCCATGCCTAGCCCATTCTCTCTCACTTTTACCTTTTGGAATCACAAATTCCTTTTAAGGGTTGGCTCTCTACAAGATCTTGGCCTTTCCTGTTGTTAGGTCCAGGTTCTTTGAGATCCACTCATCCCATCAGAATTAGTTTCTTTTATAAACTTTTTGTATTTACTTCTCTCTCAATCCCATGGTCAGGGCTTATTTATTTATTTATTATTTTTTGCATTTTAATTTCCCTGGGAACCTTCCTGGCATTTAGCAGAGTTAAAATTCTTGTAAAATTGAATCTATACATATAGGAAATAGTGACACAGCTGCACACAGACTTGATCCTAAGGAAAACATTTTTTAAGTTGTTTCATTTTAATATATTAAAAAAAAATTTTACTTGTTTTGTTTGGCGGCACCTTGTTCTTTCTATTGTATACTGGAGTTCATAAATACATCAAATTGCCCAAGGTTAATCTTAAAAATGTTAATTCTAAAAATATGTTAACTCCTACATTTATATGGCTCTGTGTATGTGTTTTATTGGTCCTGAATATAAGAAATAAAGGCAATTTATTCTACATTTGCTTTTTCAATGACATCTCTTCAAGAAGAATGTCTACATACGTAATTAATTCTATCAAGGATATTAATTTAGAGTAACAGGGAGAAATTCTTTTTAGGGTGTTCTTAATATTTCAATTATCAACTCTAATAGCGATTAGAGTTGATCTCTAAGTTGATCTCAAAGTAATCACCATTACTATGCCTTAAGTCAACTTGGTCTTATTAGTTATTAGTACAATAAAATCAGTAACAACGGATGCTATAAAGTACTGATAATGTCTTACAGAAGTAAATATACAGAATACTAAACCACCATTGCTGTGAAAAATCTTTCACTTTGAAAGCAGTGTCAATCTACTTACATGAACTCTAAGTGATTGGAAAAAAGCACAAGGGACTCTCAAGCTTATGTATACTGCTTATTTATGACTAGACATCCATGCCACAATTTGCTTAAATACAGAGTTAAAGAAAAGGGTTGTATTTAATCTTGCAAATAATTATTCTTCACAATTGAATTGCAGAGGCTTTGATTAATGACATTACTAAATGTCGTCCCTTGTTAAAGACATCAGTCTTTTAACTAACTAAAAACTTGGATATATCTGAAGTTCAATTTACAAACAGTTCACTATTTGTGTGCCCCAACCACACTTTCTCACAAAAACTATGTTATAGAGTATTTAGATTCCAAGGCAAATCCACAAGAGGTTATTATTAAACTTATAGCGTAGCTAAACTAGGTATGTGCTATAGGGCTAATAGTACTTTTGGAAAGTTGTATTTTGCAATGTTGTATTGATAGGAAAACTTACTCCATGTTAAAATTCTTTCTATGTGCAAAACTGAGCTAGATCCTTTTTCCCTTTTCTATATCTACTGGTATAAGTGATGGTCACAAAACCCCCAGGGATCTTAAGCTGCATGGAGTTAGTCTAGGCTTTTTTTGAGTGCTGAGTTGTGGCTTGGGTGACACCAGGACTAAGTTAGAGACAGTGAAAGGAAAATAGAAAATAGAGAAATTGATTAGTAGCAGCAATAGCTAGGAAGTCACAGGTCTCTCAGAAGTCAGACTAGTAAGAAAGGAAAGTAGTCACCATATTTGGGTAAATGTGAAACAGGTAAGTCTCTGGGCTAGAAATATTGTTTGTAAACAAGGTGATATTTATAAATTGTTGGGTGTTTTTCAAATAAGACTATTGTAATAATAATGTAGAATTCCACGTATTGACTCACAATATTTTCTCCTATTATGTTTTAGTGTCACAAATGTCTTTAAATTATGTGAATATAATACGTAGAAAATCAATAACTTGCAAAACTACCAATGTTGAAGAGTGGGAATCTTTTTAAAAGCAATAAAATAATATTGATATTGCAAAGATGAGAGTAAAATAAAAGTACAGGTCAAATCTATAGTTAAAACCACTATAGTTAAAACCATTATAACAAAAATATCAGCTTAAAATAACTCTCATTATGCTCTAGTCAACATTTTGTGCATATACAATAATATTAACTATAATTAAACAATTTAAGCACTACCCCTTTGACATTCACTTTACTGGGATGTGGCCTGTGATTGAATGTGGAGAAATAAAAAATGCACTGAGAAGGTGCAAAGTCTATATGTTGGTTAAATCAATCTTGAGCTCTTAATTCTAAACTTGAAGTGAACATTATATACAATTCCTCAAGTAAAATTCTTTAAATCTTCTGAACAACGTTTAACAGAATTCCACTCTTTCACATGTTACAGAATTCAGATATACATTTATGCCCAAATTTAGTCTAAACTGCCTATTTACAAAATAAGGAGTGGATTAAAAAAAAAGATCTTGGGGTGGATTCAAAAACAAAAAAAGATCTTAATTCTAGGAATAGGGATGATGAACTAAAATTTGTTAATGGTCTTTTTCTAGCTTAAAAACAAATTATAGTATTTCTCTAAGCAATTTAATCATATCCTATACTCCATGCTCTTTTCTTTCAACTGTTACATAATATTATATTGCTATTATTTTACTGCTACATGGAATAATTTTTGCATCTTTTACTGCTTTCTGTGAATCTTTCCCACCTAGCCCTACTGGCATAAATAAGGAATACAGGGAAAGACAAGTCATGGAACACATTTAGTATAAACATAATAAATGACAATAAAACAATTTAAGGAAAAAAATACATGGTTAAAACATGAAGAGTAGGATGCCACAAAATGTAATCCACTCAAAGTGCCCTTAAAATAATTAAAATCTGGAGTGCCCTCCATTGTCTAAAATTGTTTTAGATCTTTTGCATATGGGAAGGCCAGTTTGCATTTGGATGCAAGCTTCTAGATCACAAATAGTAATTAGCTTTATCCCTAACA
Source organism: Myrmecobius fasciatus (assembly GCA_023553655.1). Taxonomy (NCBI): domain Eukaryota; kingdom Metazoa; phylum Chordata; class Mammalia; order Dasyuromorphia; family Myrmecobiidae; genus Myrmecobius; species Myrmecobius fasciatus. The sequence goes on from JAJPUD010000002.1 coordinate 471,617, forward strand.
GATAATATTAATTTAAAATTAAAATACCTTCTGGACATCTTTTAACTGATAGGATACTTTGGTTAGCTTTTAGTGGCTTAGTTTCTGGAAAAAAATGAACATCCAAAATGTTGATATGTTAAAACAGAAAAAAAAAAAAAAATCCTGTGCTTTGTAAAATTATGGTGAAAATGTGAATTCAGAGTCTCTAAGCACAAGATAAAAAGATATGGGGATATATAAAAGAATCTGCATATTTTTGTCCTTCCCAATAGACATTAGAATATTATAGAAAAAGGGAAGATATTTAGACATTAAAAAAGTGTCACTTATGCTAAATAAAAATGTCTAGGTCTTTAGGTCAGTGGATTTCCTGGAAACTTCAATTGAATCAGCAACCATTGACCCAACCCCAGCTCCAAGATTGGAGCGTCTTAGTGACAATTCTGAAGCAGAAATCTGACGTAACTCTCGGCGGCATAATTTTACAGGGGTTACTCCTGGTAGCTGCATCACATTTACAGTTGTCTGAGGTTGAGATAACAGTTGAGTGTGAGGTTTTGTTAATTGATTTTCACTGATTTCTGTTTTATCTTCATTGATTAACAAGTGCCCACTTTGTGCCAAAGTTACTTCAGAAACATCTTCCCAAAACTTATGTGGATTCGGTTGTGTTCTCAAGCTATTTGCGGGGCTTTCTGTTTCTTTTACTTTTCCAAGAGGTTTGATATTTTCAGTTCTGGATGCCCACTTGAATTCTTCTGGAAAGATACCTGCTTGCTCTTGAGACAAGTTTCCATCTCTAGCATCATTATCTAAAGAGAAACAACCCAGGAAGAAAAAAGTTAAGTTACTTTTTCTAAATCAGAATGGTCATAAACGTATCCTCATTTTATAATAGCCTAAGTATTATAAAAGTTTCAAGACCTTATGTTAATGTCCTAATGGGAATTAAGAAGTTCATTATTCAGTGTTAGTTTCACCAACATAGGGAAATGCCCTGAACTCTAAAATGGAGATGTGAGTTGTATTAAATATGACTCAGGACATTCCTAATAGTACTAAGAAGCTCTGGATCTTGCTAGAAGTCTGTTTCTCCAAAATAGGGTTCAGAGAATGGATCTGGTCACAGTGAGGCAGATTTTGGCTTGAAATAAAGAAAAAAATCCCAACAGAGTTGTTCAGAAGTTGAATGGGTTGTTTTAAGTAGTTAATGTCTTCACTGGTAGTTCTCAAGGGGAGATTAGGTGGCAAGTTATTTGGGATATTGTAAAAAGGATTCTTGGTGAGACATGAGTTAAACTAGATAACCTATAATGTATCTTCTGAGTTGAAGTTTTGTGAACTGTTAGGCATTTTGCTTTTTTTTTTTTTTAAAGCATAAAATAAAAGTGTGAGAGGGAGTTATGCTCAGTAATTTGGCTTATAGGCAACTCAAGTTACTTTTGTCTTTTACAAAATACACTTTAATGTTTAAAAAAATGTGTTACTGAATATGGATGGAGTTTTAGAAGACGACTGCATAGCAAAGGAAGGAATGAGTACTGCTAGAGTTTGTCCTGTACTTATGATCTTAAAAGGAACATAGGGATTTATACCTGGCAAGGACCTTGGCAGTCATTCTAATCTACTGGTCCCCTTATTTTACAGATGAGGAAGCTGAGGTCAGATGAAGCTAATAAGACATCTCCAGTAGAGTGTAGATAGTAAGCATAAGAAGTGGAATCTGAACCCAGATTTTCTAACCCATATCTAAATTCTCTTTCAATGTACTAGGTATGTGTGTCATTCTTTTACAAAGATTTTTCTCAAATTATTGGTGAAGAACAGTTGAAGATTCAGAAGGGTTTTGTTGTATCACTTTTAAAAAAAATTAATTGGGACTTCTAATATAACAAGGATATATTTGGGGGAAAAATTAATTCTAGAAGACCTAGAAACTCCTTTGTACTATAGGGAGTGTCAAAGTATACCTCACTAAACTTCTCTTTATCTCAGAGTTTCAGTGAAATCCCCACTTTTAATGGCAGTTAATAGGAGTGAGTGGAGTATGTGCTATCCCTCTCTTGAGAAATTTCAAGTTTTTCTCTATATTCCATTTCTGAGGCTTACATTACAGGAGTAGATATATATGGTTACCAGAAACCAAATAAGGATTCTCCTAAGTTCCTAATAATACTAATAGGTTCTTAGGTGAGGGGAAATAATAAGGATTCTTCAGATACTCCACTCTTTGAAATGAGGTCAAAGATATATATGTTCCACTGAAAGAAGTCTCCCTTATGTTCTAAATGTCTGAATGGCTGAGGTGTTTGCTTCCCTAAGTCATATAATCATCTAAAAGTGCCTATGTCCTTTTAAATGATGATAACCATAGAAAAGAAAATGAAAACTCAGATGCTGTTTTATATTATATTGGCAGAGATGGTGAGGTGATCAATTTAAATTCTGGTGGGGTTTGTTATACTTTTGAATTACAGGTAGAGCTGCATAAAGATACATCTTTTGTGAAAGTAATATAACATTCTGCAGTGAGAGGTGTAAAACTGTCTCCTTCAAGTTAAATGATTCTACAACTAGCATTTTACCATAAGGTTTTACTGAGAGACTTATGCATACAAAAAACAATCCAAGGCCCCTTTAATTCACAACAGCAGCCCTTCTTCCCCCCCAAAAAAATGTGCCTTAAGACTCCTTTATAATCTTAAAAATTGCTGAGGTTTTCAAAGAGCTTTTATCTATGTGGGTTATATCTTTTGAGATTTATCATATTAGTACTATCATTGAAAACAGTTTTGCCCCAGGGACCCTTTGAAAGAATCTTGTGAACCACCATACTATCAGAACTAATGGTCTATGCCATGTGAAAATAATGGAAATTCTGGGTTTGACCATGGAGATGTCAAGTGACTTTCTAATGGTCACACAACAGGTATGTATCACTAGAAATGACAAACATGAATACAGAGAAATATTGCAAAATTTATATGAAATGATAGAGTGAAGGAAGAAGAATCAAAACAGTATTTATACTGATGTAAATCACAATAAGCATAATAGACAAAAAATCTAGAAAAATAATAGAAGAAAAAAAGTTTAGATGGTAGCATAGAATAAAACAGGATAGTTTTGACTTCGTTTATGTGAGGAAGATCTGTATTATTTATTATCAGAGTTATCTATAAGATAAAGCATAATGAGGAATAGTTACTATCAAAATAAAAAAATCAAGACTTCTTTGCAAGGAGACATAATACACAGACAGCTCATTAATGCCTAAGTTGGGAGCCTCAAATTTTCTTTTTTCATGGTGGGAGGCCAATCCCCTACCCCTAACCCCACACACCCTTCATAATTATAGAAAGTTCTTTATTGTTACCAGAGAAGGAAGGTTCACCTCCTAGGTCAAGATAAGCATTTCTGATAGCTTTGGCAATCTCATTTACCCAAAGTACTCTGAACTTGCAAACATACATACATTCTTACATAAAGCTCACAAAGAAAGGAAATAATGTCATCTAACTTAACACATACAATAATTCTTCAATGGCTTCATGATTTCATCAATATAGTTATTTCCTCCACTTGTACAGACTGCAGTCCATCCTATACCTTCTCCTCCTTAGCAATTCTTGTCCATGTTCTCCTGTAATCCTTGTAGGATCGACCCAATGTATTAGGAATCTTCCTTGAGGTATCTTTACATTTTGTGAATATAAATGTAGCACTTAGAATGTGTCATAGACTGTTTTTACCCACCATATATTTCTCTTATAGCATCACCAGGAGGACATTGGCATTAAAAAGCTGGTAGGAAGATCAGAATCCAAATCTCCAACTCAGTGAAAAGACCATCTCGCTGCACATGATACTTTGAATATAAGTTCTTTTTCTATGAATTACAAAGGTTAATTTCTTGTGTAACGATATTTTTTCATCAAGGAAGTCCTAGAGTGTTCTGGGGTTTAATGCAGTTAGCACTGCATTTTTAATCTGAAAACAGGAGCATCCGAAGTACTTATATATGGAATCTTTCCTCCATTTGGATTCTGCACCCTCCATTGCCATAAGAAGTCAGTGAATTGCAAGCATTGTTTATGGGGTTGTGTTTATCAAAAAAAATTTTTGCGTGATCTAAACATATATATGAGAAACTCTCTTTTGGAAAGAATCTTAAAGGGTACCTTGCTCCACTAGTTCATGTTTTTAAAATCAGCAAACATATGGTAGGCTATTCTTTGCTATTTCAGTCGACTATATTACTAAATATGTGGTCTGCAATAGAGAATTATTTGTCCAAACATACCTATTTCTTTCTTATATATTCAACAAGTATAAATGTATAAATCATTCCCAAAGATTTTATTAAGAGATGAGAGTCTGCATATGAATTAGTTACTAAGGCCCTTTCAATTGTCCTTTTTTGGGGGAAGGTAATGATATTGTCCATGATTTTTTCCATTCTTATTCTCCCTGAGATCTTGTAATCTCTCAAAGCTTTCAAGATTGTACTGTCTATAACATATATTTTCTTAGTGTATACTTCATCTGGTCTAGCCACACTTTATAATTTTATCTTATGAAATGACATTTTGACTTCCTTCTTTCAGAGCTGAGGAGTTCGAACATCCCTATTCTATTACATGTGGACTCTTTCACTTCTGATGAAAAGATATAGTTCTAGTCCATCTATTTGTTGTATTTATGTCTTTTTCAAGTATTAATGCTCGAAGGATGATTTGATTTAATTAGGTCTCATGCCACCTTTTTTGTAGATTTGTTTTTATTCCTACTACTGTGGAATGTTCCATTCAGAGATAATGCTCATAATCTTCTGCTGTCTTCCTCCACAGTGATTTACAAATGAATTTATAGAAGAAGGCACAATAAGACACTGTTGATAGAGGTGTGAATTGGTCCAACCATTCTGGAAAACAATTTGGAATCGTGGGAAAAAAAAAGTGACTAAAATATCATTTGACCAGAGATCCCACTGCTAGGCATATATCAAGGTCAAAGACGAAGAAAAATCTTATAGTTAGCAAATATGCACAGTAGTACTTTTTCGATTTAAACTGATGCAAACTGAAAAATGGAGAACCAGAAAAAAGGACAACATGCAATGACTATAAAACTAAATGCTATACATGATTTTATGATATGACTTGGCCCAGAAGTGATGAGAAAATGTACCTTACCTCCTCTTGTGAAGAGGTAAAGAATGCTGCATACCCTATCAGATGTAGTTGATGTGACAATAATTTTGCTAAGCTTTTTTCTTAATCTTTGGTACCAAAGAATCTGCAAATGACTTTGCTGGGTAGAGGAATAGATATATAAAGAAATGAATGTGATATAAATATAAAGGTAATAAATAAAACCTAAAAAATAAAAACCACACTAATTTGTGTTTTAAACTGGCATTGCCTTTTATTACTACATCTTTCTGTTCGGAAAGTAAATCAAATGATTGTTGGCTAAGGTGGTTTCTGGGTGGTGTCTTTTGATTTTCCCATTATGATGACTGCTTAATACAGGTTAAACTCCACCTGGAAATGATAATCAAGATGAGAAAATTTTTTTCCATTTCCAGGCAATAAATGGGTTGTTCACCTATGTTAGATTAAATCCATTATATTTTATATATGATTTTTTCTCATCTTTATCCTTTTAAACTTGATACTGATTTTGATCTCTGCTTCAGGATGGCATTACTTCACGAAAACCAATATCTCAAGAAAGGTTTCCTCCTCCTCAGGATGGCATTACTTCATGCAAACCAATAACTCAAGAAAGGTTTCCTCTTCCTCCTCCTACATCAGTAACCAGATAGTTCCTCTCTGTTACTAGATAATTACTTTTGTTCAACATTTTCCATGTCTATCAATCCCTGATATCTTATGGAAGACTATTTATTGACATAAGGTCTTTGGGTAGTGTACAAATCTTTTGACCTTCAGTTCTCAAACCTAAGCAATATTTTTCAACATGCTTTTCATTTGTTTTCAACCTCATGCTCATATTTAGTAACAACAAAGTCATTAAATATCAAAATATTTATTTTAACTTGATTTAAAGTGCTACGCCATATGCTTTGAAGACTTTTTTCTCTACTTACCTCTTTATTCTCTATAACATTTATCTTTCACATAAACTGCAATTAACTTCATATTGGGTTTTTTGCTTATGATGAGACATAGTTATTGCATGACAAGTTGACCTACTGTTCCAAGAAAATATTTCTTATTGCCTTCGTGTATACAATGAAAAGCCAACTCCTTTGCCTCTCTAAAGCAAACTTCGAAGCCATCCTCGAACTTAGATGTCTTTTCCTGGCCTCTCTTATGAGAATGCAAACACAGATGTGGTTCAGCTCAGTTCTTTAAAAAAGATTTCACATTCAGGGTGCCGATAAAGCTAATTCCTAGAGAATGTCAAAAACCTGATGCTTAATATTTTTTTCTGCCATAGTTCACTATGACAATAAAAGGAGGCTGCACAGGACTGAGAGTCAATTTAAATATTCCTTTGTTTCATTGTTTCCAAAGCAAAATATTCATCACTTAAAAGCTAATAATAATTAACATGTTTATGGCATTTTACCTATATTATATCTCATTTGATCCCTTGCAACCTTGTGAGGCAGATGCTGTTATTATCTCCATTTTCTAGATAAGGACCCTGAGGCAGATAGAGATTATGTGAATTGTCTAAAGTCACACAGTGATTAAGTTCTTCAGGTAAGATTCAAATCCAAATTTTCTTAACTCCAAATGTAGCACTGTATATCTACTCAACAAATGGTATAAAACAAACAAAAACCAGACTCCCGGAATGTTGACTAAGAAAATCACAAATTAATTGTTATGTTGTATTGAATTTTATTTTGTTAACTATTTCCCAATTACATGTTAATCTGTTTCCAGGCAGTACTCTGGAGCTGTGTGAGCTGCTGCTACCGCCATGAGTTTGATACACCTGCACCACACTACATAAAAAGCCTACCTATTAGCCTGGCCCTTGAACAACCACCTCAGTCTGTTACCACCAGGTACATCACTTCATGAAGCTGAGGCTCTACTAACATAGTTATTGAGAATTTACATTCAACTCCATGTCACTGTCTGCTCTTGGCAGGACTCACACATACAAGGAAAAAGCAAGGTGATAATGCTAGGGAGACAAGTGATTGCTGGAAAAACAAACAAACTAGACTGAGAGTCAGACCTAAATTCTGGTCCTAGCTTTCCACTGTACAAGTTGGTACAAGTTACTTAATGTCTTGTTTGTTTCCTCATATTAAAAAATGAATGGACTGGATTAAGTAATTTTTATAGTGTCTTGCAAATTGAAAGTCCTGTTGATCAACAAACACAGAAGGTGTGGCATAGTTTGTTTTAAAAAGCATTTCATGAGAAAAAAGACCCAATTTGTGGTTCTGGCCTTGTTAATAAGAGTGATCTTGGACACATAACATAACCTTTCTGGCCTCATCTGTAAAATGAAAATAAAAAATGTTAACGATTTTGAATGACCCTAAATGTTTTTTTCCCTTCAAATTTTGGCAGTCTTTTAGCTTCTTTTAGGCCATACTACCAATAAATGTCTAAATGTTTCATAAGGGAAGCTTTCAAGGAGGAAAAAGGGCTGATGTTGAAGAGCCTTTTACATTGCTAGGTTTCTATCATCTTGGGACAAGCAGCTCATGTGAGCTGACCTTTAGATGAGACTATTTTACTATTACATGTAACTGATATTTAAAATAAAGAGTAAATTAAGTTCCATTACTACTACCTCAGGGAACTTTTTCTTTCTAAAAGGAAGCATAGAATCACTAAAAAGATATATAAATTATGATTCACATAACTTATTGGTTAGTCAAGATGTTATATCCTATAGGTGGCAAAAATCACAATTTGAGATAAATGTGAGTGTTATTATTATTGCTAAAAATCACTCTCATAAGGATTCAAACAACTCTAATTTTAAAGATTTTTTTAAAAATTACATGCCAGAACCCACACTTTCCAACTAACTTCACTTAGGATAAGTGATGAAGAGTGATAAGAACTGCCTAACAGGTGGTAACTTATTAGTTACTTTACCAGGTAGGTGGTATATACCTATAACTCATGGAATACCACCCCTAATATGCTCATTAATGTTACTAAAATTATAATAATCAAATAGTTTGAGCTTATTATTACTAACAAATTAGTATGATGTATTTTATGTATGAAACTATTAATGCACTGGAAAATATACTATAAGATGTAGCACAATAGAGCTATGAAAATATAGATGAACAGATTCTAGACAATAAAGTCTATTCTGCTGTCTGAATAGCATATGCACATGCAAAGAGTATAAATAATTGTGGGACTGGTAGAAAGAACTAAAATAGATTCAAGTATCAAATTAAAGTCAATAAGATTAACAACTAGTATAGTTAATTCAAAATGAAATATATTTAATTGTTGAATTTTATAATTCATTTTAACCTGGTATAATTTCATTACATTACAATAATCCATTAATATAAAAACTACCTGTTATAAATATGCTATCTTCAAAATTATTCCCAATAAATGACTGATCCCCGTTTCCACAATAATGATGATACTTTGCATGAATACAGCATTTTATCTTTTTCAAAGTGCTTTTCACTTGATATCTCTTTTCAACAACCCTGTGAAGTAGTCAGGATAGTTAATATAATACTCAAACTGAGATCCAGAGAAGCTGTAGAATTACTACAAAGCCACACAAAATAATCACAGAGCTAGAATTAGAACTTAGATCTTCTAACTTCTGGTCCAATGATCTTTCTACCATATCACAGATCCTTTTTTTTGGGGGGGGGCGGGGAGAAAGATGTCTTACTGGTATTTTCTTTCAACTTCTATGGTCATTTAAAGCCATTAGGGCTCTTAATGGAAAGCCAAATTACTGTGGTGATAAAATGGATTTATTTAGATATTTGTCAGTTTTCCACATGTGCTTTGTAGATTATACTTGTTTTTTCCTTCTTATTTTCCTTAGTTTTTCTGCCAAGTAGGTCTAGTATATTAGAAATGCTATTACAATATTGGTTTAATTAAAAAAAGTAACATGTCTGCTCTATTTTGACAGAATGTATTATTGTCTTTATCAATGTAACAAAATTTATTTTCTAAAATATTCTTGTTTCATAAATTTAGTGCTTTAAAATTTTTTTATCAATACATACATGAAATAATTATATATGCACACAGATACATATATATGTGCATATACACATATATTATATCACTACTTTAAAATTTCACATATAATCATAGGGAAGTTGAAAAACATGATTAGATCCTTTTGGTATAACCCTCACTTTAAAGGTTTATGTAGCTATTATCAATCAAATGTTTTTTTTATTAAGTTTTAAATAGATGTGTTATTTTCAAGCAAGCAAGCCATTTTTATCAATAAAGTTAAAAGGAATTCAATTTGAAGGAATGCTATAGCTAATTCTTTTTGCAATGTGAATAATCATTTCATCTTGATTTATGTATTATATTTAAAAGTATGTGCATTATATCATAAAATTTTGTATTTTTAAGGCAATTTTCCAAAATTCTGGATGACCATCATATAAAAAAGGAAATGCCCAACTCAACAATAAATTATTTGAATGTACTACTACTTGATGCTCAAGGTAACACAATGGAAAAAAAAAGACACATTTATCTGAGGAATGTACATAATTTTTACAAATGCATTGTTTCACACATACAATAAAACATGTGTGTATAAATACATATATATGTGTATATACACATACACACCTTTATTGTGAAACATAAGAGGTTTCTTCAACATGTTATCTTGTTAATTTTCCCACTGTTTTAATTATATATAGAAATAATAGACCTGGATAAATGTTAGATAAGGTTTCTAGACTTAGAATTATAACAATAATGTTAATATATTGGAAAACACTAATATTTAAAAATCTTACATTCAGTTGGTTGCTGCCGAGGTGCTTCTTCTACTAACTCCTTAAGCTTCTTTTTTAGTTCTCTGCTGGTTTTCTTATAGAAATAAAGATCTTTTTCTAGCAATTGAATTTTTTCCTCATAGATCTCTGAAATTTCCACAATACTTTCTCCATCTTGTTCTGTAAAAAACAAATTTGATTTTCAACTTAAACAGGTCACACCCAGATTATACACATAGATTTAATAGTTTGGAGTTATCAAAACTTAAAAACTTCACTGACTTTTGGAATAATCAGTATTTGAAATGTACAAGTCTCTTAGAATATATAATTCCACAGCTAATATATCTCTGTAACCTGAATACATTTGCTTCTGGTACATTTTGAATTCTGGTCTCAAAATTATAGTCTCTACTGAATATCACAGCTTATAGTGTCCTATGTCCTGGGTAATGTTCTTGTCTCACTAAAGACTAGTTTGGTGACCTTCAGAAAAGCAGTATTGACTGACCTTGTTTATAACTCCCAATATCTTAAAAAAAGCATTCAGTTGATTCATTTATTGTTTTAAAGTTCTTGATAGTTTAAATACATATTATATTTATTTTCTTATTTATAAAGAGATTTCAGTATTTTCATAATAGGTTTGGGTAGGTTTTTCTTCCACCAAAATAGATCACAATCTGTCTTCACTTGAGAGATTTTTTATATTCCCCCACTTCAAATCACTTTGTTGCTAGCATTCTAGTGATAGGTTGTTCAGTACCCAGCTAGCTTGATCCTCAAATAACTAGATATATAGTCTGTCTTCAGTCTTAACAGGAAATACCTGTGAAGATGTTTCCAATTTGTTAGGATCAACAAGAGATTATATTCAACTTACATAGCTCTGGAAAATCCAAGGTCATCTCTGTGCTAGGATATGAGGTGTTAAAAAAGGATTTTAGAGGAGGTATACTAATTTTGCATTTTTAAGTCAGACTTTATAATAAAATAATATTAAGTGCTTTAAGGTTTGCAAAGTTCTTTACAAATATCTTATTTTATCTTCTAAAAACCTTAAAGACCTGTTATTATATAAACCCTCTTGTACAGATGTAGAAACTGAGGCAGGCAGAGGTTAAGTCACTTGTGCAGGGTTACACTTCTAGTCCAGGGTTACACAGCTAGTAAGTATCTAAGGTTCAATGTGAAATCAGGTCTTCCTGACTAGTGTTAACCCTCTACCCTTTCCTCCTGTATTTATACAGGGAGAAGCTGATAAGTTTTCCAAAATGGGTTGGGATCTTGCCTGTAATTAATAGTCTTAGGGAGTTTTGCCTAGGCCTTGGGACTAATTACAGTCAGTATAGGGCAGGGATAGGTAGGACTTGAATCAGGTTTTCCTTATTTGAGGCCAGCTCTTTTATTCATTATACTGTGCCGCTTCATAGAGTTTATATAAAAATTTTATTACTCAGAAACTTGTTCATTACTGGCCTTTTTAAGATTTTTTTTGGGGGGGTACTTCTTTAGGTCAATATGTAAACCATACCCAAAATTTTGTTATTTTATCTCTCCTGCATGCATGTGTGAAATGGATGTGTATTAGCAAGCTTTAATAATTTTTAAGGTTTTCAAGTAAAACTTTTAGAAAGTATAATTACATAAATAAGTAGTGTAAAAAAAGAAAAAAAAGAATCCTATTTAGTTTGCATAGATAGTGCTTAAAAGCAGTAATAATGTAAAACTATTTTAAAAATCACTTTCTAAACATTTAAAATAAGATACAAAATTAATTTAATGAGATCTCAATATAAGTATGTTTGAATGTAGTAAATTAAATGACTCTTACAAAAATCTCATCTTGGGAGCAACTGGTTGCTTCGGTTACTTGTCACAAGACTAATACACAGGCAGTTTGTCTTAACATTCCAAGTCACCATGTCCTTCTTGACTGACTTTGTACTCATATTACTTCTTTTGGGATTTTCTTAGTAACTCATTCTTAGCTTCAGACTCAGGGGAATAAGGACTAAACAGTCAGGGAAAATCAGGAAGTCCCTGGCATAGGTTTTGTCACTAGTACACTTTTCTTTATTGTACTAGCCCTGTGATAAAATAATACACTGAAGAAATACTATCAGAGCTAACTAATGGGATTCTAATGTGCCAATGTATGCTGACAAGAGGTACTTTTTAATGGATTGTAGCATTTCTCATCAACTGATACATGGTGAACCATCACTGGATATATGGTAAATTTTTAAGAGCAATCTAGTTAGAGATTCTAGTAACTTTGTCGCCTTCTGTTGAAATGACTACCTCTGTCTGGGCCTGGCAAAAAAGTAACAACTCCCATCAAAGAAAAATAATTTTAAAACTGTACATTTAACAGTTGTGCATTACTTTATCTTTTGTACTCTTACAGCTTCCCCACATGAAGCCTTTTTTCTTGTACATTCTATCGCCTCCCTGAAAAGTATTCATACATTTCATCAAACAGAAAAAATACCTTTGAAATACTGCAAGAGTAACTGCATCTTTTGTTCATGCTCCTTCCATTGAAGGGTTAGCTGTCTGTCACTTTGCAGCTTGAGGTGCTCTAATGCAGACTCCAGTTCACGAATCTTGTTGTCTTGTTCCTGAACCTTCATTTTAATTTCTTCTTTTTCTAAATTTAGTTTACGTTCGGCTTCTCGCAAACTAACCACCTATCAAATATATAATATTTTAACTTTTTAATTATGTTTCAGGTTACCTGATTAACCTGTTCAGTGGACAAACCAAGGTATTTATGGGTTCTTACACAATTTATCTAACATAAGTATAAAAGAATTTGTTACTTAGAAATATTAGAAATATGAATTGGTATTACATTTCATTAAATTCAAGAACTAGTGAATGTCTACTTTGTGCAGTGTCTAGCAAATAACAGGTGCTTAATAAAACTTACAAACTATAATGTCCTGTGTTAAGACACTGGTGATAACGATAGAATCAAACACAGCCCCTGCCATTAAAGAAGTTAATAGTTTAGCAGAAAAATAGCACTTGTACAAAACTATAATATAAATTAGGTTGTAAGCACAAAGGGAGAGATTTTATATAAAATGCTATGGAGAAATTAAAAAGATGACTTCTAGATTTGGAGGAGGGAGGAGTTGGAAGGTTTTAAGGATACAGTATCATGTCTGCATTAGGCCTTGAAGAGAAAGGTTTCAATAGGTCGTATGTAGAAGGGAAAAGAACTCATTCAAAGATTTGACAGCAAAAGGTGTGAAGACTAAAGATGATATGATCAGAGTGGAGAGAATTAAGCATTCCAATTTGGCTAGAACATGTTGTATAAAAGGGAATATTGTGAAAGACAGGTGGAAAGATATGTTGGAACCAGACTGTGGCAGACCTTGAATGCTAGGCTTAAGGAATTTATAATCTACTTGTATCCAACTTGGAGTCACTCACAGTTTGTGAGCATGGAGAGTGATGCGCTCAGTTCTATGCATCAGGAAAATCCATACATGCACATGGTGATATGAAACATGGATTCTGGTAGGGAAAGCCCAGAAGGTGCAAGAGCTTTTAACCAAGAGTAGTAGGGATGAAAAAGAAGATATGGATAGAATAAACAGGATATGATGAATAAATAAGCTGGAATGAGGGAAGATGAAAAAGGAAAAAAAATAAATCTAAAATTTTAAATATAGGCTATTCAAAGGATGGTGGTGTTTTCAACAAAGATAGGGACATTAAGAGAAGGGGTTTCAGGAGTTTCAGGAGAAAACAGGATATCCAGCAAATAATTAGAAAGATGGGACTCTGAGACAAAGGAAAGAGAGAATAGATTTGGGAGTTATCCACATAAAAGTATTCACTGAAACCATGAGAATGAATATTTGAGATTGCCAAGGAAGAGGTAAGGTTGTAAAGGTTATCAAGACAAATCCTGGGGGGGGGTGGCTTCCTCTAGTAAACAGGTTTCAAGGGTGAGGAAATAATCAGAGAGGGAAAATAAGGAAAAGCTATTTAAATATTATATCAAGAATTGTCTCCTTCCCAATGAATTTCTCTGGCATGATGGTTTCAATTTGTATTTTGTACTTTTTTGTTTTTAGCATTTTTGCTCTTAAAAGAAAGTTAAGAAGCTAAATTCTTTATTTTTGCTGCTGAGGCAATTGGGGTTAAGTAACTTGCCTAGGGTCACAGCTAGATAGTGTTAACTGTCTGAGGTCAGATTTGAACTCAGGTCCTCGGGACTTCAGGACTGGTGCTTTATCTATTGCACCACCTAGCTGGCTCCAGAAATTAAATCTTTTAAAACCAACTAACCCTACTATATCTCCCAACCTAAGCCTAGAAAATGTGTTAAAGTTCTGTGCCATTTAAAATCTGTGATAGACCCATTATATTGTGACTGCTTTAAGCATGCCCCCAAATAGCTACTCTAAAGTTTACAGTAAAAATACTTAAGAACTATGCTATTTAAGATTTTTTATAAATGACTTGAATAAAGGCATTAACCATGCCCATCAAATGTGCAAATGAGACAAAAGTGGGGATAACTGTATTTAATGAAAGCAAATATCCATAAAAATTTCTACAGTCTAAAATGTTGGGGCTGATAAAATATAAAGAGAATAAATATAAAGTCTTTATAGCTGAATTTTAAAAAAGTAAACTTCACAACTATGTGATGAGGAGGCATGGAAAAACAAAAGAGTGTATATATCAGAAAGATCTGAGGCTTTGTTATGACATAAGCTCAAGATGAGCTTTACAGTTGTAATATGGCACCTTAAAAATGAGTTAACATTAAATGAGATATAATGGCTAGAACTAGGGAAGGGGTATTCTTGCTGTTTTCTACTCCTGGTTAAGATCGCATTTAGAAAGAACAATGAATAAGATGGAATGATACTCTCCAACAGTGAAGGGTCATATGAGCAAAAGTTGAAGGAAATGGATGTTTATCATGGAAAAAAAAAAGACTTGGGAAACTTGTGATGGCTATTTCCACATATCTGAAGAGCTGTCCTGTGGGAAAAGGAGATTTGTCCCACCTGGCTTTAGAGGGCAAGACAAATTAAATTTATTTTTAAAAGGAAAATGTCTTCACAACTAGCCATTCAAAAGTAGAATAGAATGCCTTGGGAGTTGGTTGGTTCCCCCTCATTAGAAGTCTTAAATCAAAGCCTGAATGATACTTCTTAGTTAAGCTGTAGAAGGGATTCTTGATCAGGCCTAGATGGCTTCAATTTTGCAATTTTGATAGTTGATAGCCCTATCTTCATACTTCCTATATATGCAGATTCAAATCATATATCACTCATGAGTTCCCTCCCTTTTCCTTTTAAAAGCCAATCCTTGCAAAAGTGACGTTTATTCATTCAAAAAACTTTTATTAGGCACCTAGTATGTGTAAAATATTGCAGATACAAATAAAAATTGCATATATACAGCACCATGTGCTATATACTAAGTTATAACATACATCATACATACATGAGGTTTCCTTCTCCTTGAAGCTTATATTCTAAAAATTACATACCTTTGCAGTTTTGTCCAATTGAGAAAAATGCAAAGTTAAAAACTGGGAAGTAATAGCCAACTAGAGGCAATTTCATAAATTGAAATTCTGGCCCCTAAACAAAAAATTGAAGGCCCTCCTCCTTTTTTTCCATTATTTCAAATATTCACAATTCATCATAATGGATATTCCTCACCACTGTGGCCAAAAATAATTATCTGGTATCCAGCTTTTGTTGATTATAAGCCTTGCTATCTGACTTGGTTGATCCTTAGAAAAATAGGAATATGATCCATTGCCAGGCTGGTTCACTGTAAAAGACACTAGCTTGGGCAAACCTGTCATCCAAATTGTCACTGGGCAGCACTATGGTGTCACTACCATGCTTTTATGAGGCATCACAGAATAACTTTGCTGAATGCTTCTCTTATTCTTGCCATAAATGAATAACATCTTTCCAGAAAAAAAATATTTCTTCTTTTCATGGACCCCTTTTGGATTTATGAGTAGTAATATAAGGAATATTAATATCTGTGATTGGATGGAAGTTAATTCTTTAATGTTCCTTTTACTAAAGGTATATATAAGCAAAATTAAAGACCAATTTATACTCATTTGCTACTAGGCTTTTCTAGGCTGTTATACATTATTAGGATATTTTTTAATATAATTATTTTCTATAATAACATTTAAACTTTCATCGTTAAATTTGAGGTAGATTGATAAAGCTTTCACAGCTTAATCTGAACAAATGTGTGTGTGGGAATCTTGATTTCATTGTGAAGCAATGCTTAAATTTGTAGCCAAGGTAAGGACTATTAGGCTTTTGATTTATAGACAACTTTTTTTCAAATTTGATGTTTCTTTGTATAAACTATGCAATTAAAAAAATTAATTGCAGTTAATGTTCAGTCACAAAAAACAAACCTTGTTGAAGTATTTGTAAAGGATAGCTCTGATCTCAGCAGGAGTCAGGCAAATCAGTTTTTCCATAATATTTGCCTCACTCTGAGTCAGGATATGGAATGAGGCTCTAAGTGAATGCTGACGACTCTGGATGTTTTCATTCTTGTAATCAATTGCAGCTTCCAGTGCTTCAATCCCTTCTTCAAGCTGGAAAAGAAGATGTTCTTCCTAAAGAATAAACACAATAGGAACTACTGAATTTCAAATGAAAAGATTCTATAGTCGGGCCTCATCCCAATCTCACTAACACAGCACAGCATTCCCCCTCTATATACTACAGAAAATATCTGATAACCAGAGCACTCACCAACCTCTAGCTTCTCCTAATAGGTTTAAGTACTATGGCCCCTTCTGCCTTGTAGAACAACTAAATTAAAGTCCATATCCTTTTTTTCTGCAGTGGGATTTGGATCAGATAATACTATGAAAAGGTAAAACAAAAGAAATAACTAGGTAGAATATTAATAAGTAGAAATCAAAGGAAACATTTTGAAAGGGAAGAAGAGAAAGCAACTGCTTGTTTATTTGTTCAGTTGTATCTGACTATGACCACTTCATGAATTACAGCATGCCAGGCCTTTCTATCCTTCACTATCTCCCAAAGTCTTTCCAAGCTTATGTTTACTGCTTCCATGACACTATCATTTCATCTTCTGCTGCTCCCTTTCCCTTTTTGCCTTCAATCTTTCCCAACATCAGGTTCTCATTATATGGTCAAAGTATTTCAGCTTCAGTATTTGTTCTTTTGTTCAGTAATCTGAATTAATTTCTTTAAATACTGACTGATTTGATCTTATTGTCCAAAGGACTCTCAAAAGTCTTCTCTAACACCATAATTCTAAAGCTCACAGCCATACATTACTACTGGAAAAACCATGGTTCTGACTATAATATGCATCTTTGTCAGCAAGATGATGTCTCTGGCTCTTTAACATGTTATCCAGATTTGCCACAGCTTTCTTTCCAAAGAGCACACATCTTTAAATTTCATGGCTGCAGCTGATATCAGCAATGAGCCCAAGAATATAAAATATGACTTCTCTTTGCTCTTATTTGCCAGAAAGCGATGAGACCAGTTACCATGCACCAATAAGGACTTAATATATGATGAAAGATTGGGCTTTTTTTAATTTTTAGGATATGATTTTAGAATATGAAGAAATGAGAATGAATTTTATGGTAACAAAAGGAAAACCTTGGGAATCATTATTGACAGTCATTATTATCTTAGACGTTTCTGACAACTGTCCCTGATATGTCTTTGAAAAAACACGAATTAGAATATAATTTCTAATTCAAGCCTTTCTGATGATAACAGATTGTTGACGGTGTATAGGCATGTGTGTATATGAGGTGGAGTGGAGAGGGGGAGAATGTCATATTTCAAAAGAATTTGAAATATTTTTGGTCAATCTGGAAAAAGATATGCTGACATCTAGAACTTTATACTGGAAATTTAAAGGAAAAATACACGATAATTTATCCTATTAGATATTTGAATAAGACCCCTTTTTAACAACACACTTCAGTTTGGAAAATATTTTTTTCTGAGAGTCATAGATAACAATATAGAGATTTGAAAAATGATCCCATAGGAAACAAAATACTCATTGTTATCAGAAAGTACTAATTTTTTTGATGTAATCAACTAAATTCCTAAATCTATGTGGAACATGGCGTGGATATATACAAATGAGCTAAGAATACAAAAATCATTTGTATTTTTAACTGCACATTATTTCATGGAAAATGTCAAGTTTTTTACTTGGGTTAATGTAACAGTTCAGCTAAACACACATAAACTTTAAACAACCTGTTAAGCTAGAAACTACATGATGACGATCCCCATTTTACAAATGAAGTCCAAAAGGTGAAATGATTTATCCAAGACCACATAAGGTTCAAAAGTAGGATCCAAATCTAGGCCACAAAGCAGGCCTGGGATAATGCTGGTCTACCATGCCCTGCCCTGAGAATATATGAAGCAGCTCTGCATTCAGAGCCCATGAATAAGTTCTATAAATGTAAAATGTGTGAAGTTGTTGAGTATGCCTTGACCCAGAGCAGGGAGAAGCATCTTCAATAAATAGATGTAAGTTGCGATTTTTAAAGTCATGGAAATTTACCAAAGAGATGTAAACACATAGAACAGTCATGTACTTTAAGTTCAAATACTTGAACTTTAAGAGGCCTTATCCAATGATGTCCAAACCGTTAGATATCCTATATTCTAGAAGAGATAACCAGAGTTTTATTATTCACATAAAGCTATGCAATCAGAAATTTATAAGGGTTAAAGGATTATTTTGAGAAGAAAAAGTATGCTCTGAGAAGAAAAGTATGAACTCTGAAGTATGAATGAACTCTGATTTAGTTTTAAATAAATGAGTTGTCCAAATTATAAGAATCTATATCTAGGCATATTGCTGTTAATGGTAGTGGTAGCCTTATATATTAAGAGCATTTGAGTGCATGATTTATTATCTTCAGCTGGTAAGCTTATATGGCAGCGTTGACATCTCTGGCAAGTTCATATGGCAGTATTGACATCTTAAGAAAATAATGGCATAATTATATAAACCTCAGAGAGTGAAAGGGACTCAAGCAAAATGCAGAACAAATTATGGGTTACTTCCTAAAAGAAAATGATATAGCTCCTCTTCCTTGCAAAATACTGCCTCCCTTCCACCTTTTCCACTTTGAACTTTGCCTGCCTTAAGAGTTTTAAGAAAATGACACCATTCAGTAGACAATTATAAGCTTAACATTCAAGGTCCCCCATCAAATGATTCTCTTTCCACATCAATCTACCCATCATGCCCCTCTTAATAATGCTACATCCATTATTAATATATCTTTATGTATGATGAACTTGTTCATACCTCATTACTGTATATCTTTTTTCCTACCTAAATTTGCCATGTGCAGATCCTTCTCTACAAAGTCAAGCCTTTTACCTGATTTAAGATCTGGCTCAATGCCCTAAAATCATTGCTTTCCTATATATTCCTTGGCACTAATTTATCATTTGTGTCATTATCCATTTATTTAGATTTTGGGGAGAGATTGGAAGTTCTTTCAGGGGCAAGACTATGTTTCATATTTGCTTTTGTTTCTTCCATGAGCATGAAGGTGTTTAGTAAATGCTTATTTTGTTAATTCTTCTCTTTTATGCTCTTCCACCTATTAATTTTCAATAGCAGGGAGATCTAATTTGATAGTGTTACCCAATTGTGCACAGAAAAAGTTGTATGAATTCAAAGGCTATGGTGGGCCACTGTGGACCTACAGTATTTCAGAAGCCACTTCCCAATCAATTTGCTACTAATAAAGATGGTCTTAACTTGTTTCAATCTGGCACATCTTCTATACCACATATATGCTCCTGTCTTCCCTTGGTTTCCCACAGTCCTCCATAACAAAGCCCAAAATCCTCCCCATGAATCAATCTTCTAAATTGTTCAATTTCTCTTGGATTTCTTGTCTTTCAATTATGATCTAACATAGTAGACACTAAGTATAAGTATTTCTGAAGAAATTTCTACTGCAAAAAAGTCACTTCTGATTTTTTGGTAAATGAATTCATTATCAAGAGTTAAAACTTTTGAGGAGCTCGGGAATTTGGAAGCTAATAAGCTGGCTAATAATTTATATGATAATGTTTAAGGGAACAAGGAAAAGTGATCCATAAAAAAAAGATTTGTACCTAAAAGTTATTTATGTACCTAAAAGTTATTTGATTATGTGCAAGGACATAATAGTGAACACAGGCTTGTAACTCTTGCCTGTAGAAACTGCATTAGCCCTACTGTGCTTAGTAATGCCAGTCAAGAGCTATGTCCATAAAGCTCTAACAGTGAGGACTCCACAATATGTGTACAATCATGCTTTACTGTATTAAATTGATTTCACTTGATGGAATTATTCAAGTTAGGCATTAGTACAGCACTTCCAGTTCCAGTGAATATTGACTTACTTCAGGGGATAACATTCTACCATTTTTAAGTTTCTCATCGACACTATTTCTTCTTCTTTGTAGCTGATCTTTTTCTTTCTGAAGAGCCTGGACTTCTTCTGAAATCTTTATTTGCTCCTCAGCTGGAATGCTCTGGAGCTGCATGCTTTTATTAGCCAACTCTTGGTCCAACAAGTTCAGGCGAGTTGATATTTTCAAACTATCTTTGTTTAAAGCCTAAAAGACACAACCCATCCCACCCCTCAAAAAGTTATTAATTCAAAGTACATATGAATATTAATAAAAATGTTGCAAAAACTAAATCTGAAAGTTGTGTTTCCATTTTATATGGGTATTGGATGAAATCAAGCTAAGAGTTGTAGCAATTTATAAAAACATTCCCCTTAACTACTTCAAATGGTGGGCCTTAAAAATTTCTGAAAAGGCCCTCTACATTTTATTAATTGCAAAATGAAAACCTCTCTGCATTTGATAGGTTCCCACGAAATATTAGTTTAGGAAAGAGAATTTTATTGAGTCCTGATAGGTGATGACAGTAGTTATTTCTGTGTTATATTTTCAACTGTCTTTTACCCAACAACCAACGTTCACTATGAAACTAATGCTTTTCCTTCAAATTTCCATGATAGTTCAGCAGCCAAACCACTAACCTAGTAGAACATTAAACATTTCACAAGTTTGCTTATAAATTTTAGTCTTGGAAAAACTGGGCCATTTGCTATTTAATAAATGGCAAAAAAAATAAATTGAGAACATGAAAATTTTATTCCTTTCATTCTTTATGGTACGATGACTCACTTCTAAGAAAAGAGGCATTTTACACAAGTCTCAAAGTAGAGCTAGGTACCTGACTAGATCGTAACTTCTTGTTTTCCAAGTGGCTCTTCTCTTGTAACAATGCTTCCTTCTTGGAAACAATTGCCTCTCTTTGCTTTAAGTCTTCTTCCAGCTCAGCTAATTCTTGATGTTGATGAAGAACTCTTTCTACTTCCTCATCTAACCACTTCTTTTGTACATCCAGTTTCTGCATTAAAAATCCAGAGACATATTAACTATTTCCACTTGTATAATGGTCAATGACAAAAGTAAATCTGAATCCACGTGGCAGCATAAATTCAGATGTCTGGCATCATAAAAAAAGTTTCAAATGTCACTAGTAAGAATTATTATATGGAATTATAAAGTGGTAGTGCTCAAGTTAATACATTTCTATTTAAAAGGAATTAGGATCTGGGGCAGCTAGATGGTGCAGTGGAGAGAGCACTGGCTCTGGAGTTAGGAGGATGTGAGTTCAACCTAGGCAAGTTAAGTTACTTCATCCCAAATGTCTTGCCAAAAAAAAAATTAGAATCATTCAAAAATAGACATCAAAGGGATAACAATTTTACATATTTAATGTTAATTCTTATGTGGCTTTTTTCAACAATGAGGTGATTCGGGGCAATTCCAATAGATTTGTGATGGACAGAACCATTTGCATCCAGAAAAAGAACTATGGGGCCTGAATGTGGACCACAACATAGTATTTTCACCTTTTTTGTTTCTTTTTTTTCCTTTCTGATCTAATTTTTCTTCAGCAGCATGATAAATGTGGAAATATGTATAGAAGAATTGCACATGTTTAACATATATTAAATTACTTGCTGACTAGTGGAGGGGATAGGGAGAAAATTTTGAAATACAAGACTTGCAAGGGTAAATGTTGAAAACTATCTCTGTAAATATTTTGAAAATAAAAAGCTATTATTTTAAAAATAAAGTTAGTTCTAAAATAGGATGCTCCTATTTTCATTGTTATTAACAACAAATCATCATAAAATAAAATCCTGTCTGTTTAAAATAGGTCAACATAAAAGAGCCATAAAAATGAAAATATTCTCTAAAGCAAAGAGCTTAGTTGCTCTCCAGAATCAAGAAATTCTAACGGTAGGAATATGAAACATTAAGTTGTGGACTCCTTGGACCTGAGTTGTGGGGCTGAGGTGCTATTTGTAAGCTTGGCAACTCAAAAGGTGGTATCTCAGAAGCTGGATTATTACCTGAGGTTCATCTAGAAGGAAAAACAATAAGGACTGAATGTCAGAGGAGATTCAAGGAATAAGAAATGGAATCAGAAGCATTCTTGATTCCTATCAGGTCATAAAATATGAGAATCTCTCATTGCTATGAAGTAAAATTTGTATGCCTTGAGTTCCTTTTATATGTGGACATTTTTTTAAATGTGTGTTATCTTTGCCTGGTCATGCCCATGCTTTTCTTCTGCATCTGTGGCAAGTAGGCCCCAATACTATACTCTTCTTTCTGAGAACTCTACCCTACAGCCCCTTAGATCATAAAATAATTATGTATTGTATCAGTCTGGGAGGAAGCTTTATAATTTTTCCAATCCACAAAGTACTGGAGTTGCCCCTCAATGATAATGGAATCCAGTGCTTTCTTAACCATCAACTCTCTCCGTGGCCATCAGTCACTACTGGAGAAAGCCATGGAATGTAGAGATCAAGGTTTCCTATTCTTTTTTTTTTTTTTTTTGCTTAGGCAATTGGGGTTAAGTGACTTGCCCAGGGTCACACAGCTAGGAAGTGTCTGAGACCAGATTTGAACTCAGGTCCTCCTGACTTCAGGGCTGGTGCTCTAACCACTGCGCCACCTAGCTGCCCCTAGGTTTCCTATTCTTTAAATAAGACATGACTACTTTATTTAATCACAATAACCAGTAGAAGACCAAATGCATTTGCACAGTGTGAAGGAGCCTTACCTGAAAGGTAGTAAGCTTACTACCTGAGTGATTAGGAAAGGATCAGTGTCCTAATTTTCCAATTTCCAGAAAGGTTAATTGGCAAGGTAGTTTCTGACTGATTAGCAATCAAACCCAGTCACTAATCTTTGAGGATCCAGCAGTGTATTTATATTTAGCCTGTAGACTTTTGATGGTCTCTTAAGTGCCTGGATTATTTCCAAGTCTTTGAGGTCCCAGTTAACTGAAGACTGGTAAATCATGAAATGCAAATGGAATCTATGGTTTGAATATGTAGTGTTTTCTGAATGGCAGCATTAATGGAATTATTTAAATTCAGTGACAAAGTTATTATCAATTTTGACAACATTGACAAATTGACAATAATGATTAAAATAATAAAAAATTTAATAAGGTGAGTCAATTATCCTAGTGGTAACGAAGCTGGTTTCCTTTATCTGACTGTGAGTTGGGGACAGAGTGGGTGGATGGATGCCTGAAATACAGTAGAGATGGAGCCTGATATACAGTAGAGAAAAAAAGCCAAGTTCCTTTAAATTCCTTTATTTCCATTATTTCCACTTATCATATTTATCTTTTTTGTACTTAATTGTTTTATATTGTCTCTCCTATTAAACTATGAGCTCCTCAGGAGCATAGGCTATTTTTTTTAACCTTTCTTTGTATCACTTTGCTTAGCATGTTATACAATAAATAGAAAATTAACTATGCCCCCCATCTGGAGAGATGATGGCTAAATAAATCATAAAGCTACATGCTGTCATCTTCAACAGTTGCAGGTAGAGAAATGATTGGTTTTAGTCAGTGTCCACCACCATACCTTGAGAATGCCCTATCTGAGATGGAGACAAGTCTGTAACAGAGTTCAAGGTTACTGAGGACCAGAATCTCAAGAAGTTGGGAAGAGACTTGTAGCAGTTATTACTGCTAGAGTAGCGACTCTAATAGTACAACATGTAATCTAAAAGTTTCAGCTCTTTCTAAATTAGGCTACATTTAGCTAAATTTATTCTTCCAACTTCATCTACAATTAGTTCTTGCAGAATCACATCAGCATGTCTTCTTATTAACTAGATATGGTGTACATTGTCTATATATTTGGCATTCAAACAATGCGATCAGCCCAACAGAGTTGTGCTCTCTGCTGGGCAGTTTAGTTCAAGAAAGGATTCTCAGTGTCTGGTACCTTATCCTCCTATGTGATCTACAGAATCTTCCTAAGACAATTCAAATGGAAGCAATTCAGCTTCCTGCCATGGCACTGGTTTACTCTCTAGGTTCCACAGGCTTACAACAATGAGGTCAGCACAACAGCTTTGTAGACCCTCAGTTTGGCAGACAGTCTAATATCTCTCCTCTCCCACATATTTTATGGTCAACTCACACAGAGCATGCACTCACAAGGTAGTCAGAAAAAGAGATGCAAGAACACTCTCAAGATTTTTCTTAATAACTTTAGAAACAATTGTCTGACATGGGAGACACTGGCACAAGACTGCCTGCCCAGAATGGTTTGCCCTCATGAGCAAAGTCGAACTGAATTAACTCAGAAGAAACGTGAGATGCGCAAAGTTAGAGACCACCCCAAATGTTCACACGGACTACTGTGGCAGAGCACTCCAAGCTCGTATTGCATGATCAGCTACAATTGGACACACTAATTTGACTCTAACAGAGTGATGTCATTTTGGTCCTCTTTGAGAACAAAGGACAAAGATGGCAATGTTACTCAGGTATAGGATTGCTCTAGCATCAATTCTTGCATGTCTTAGAAGATAATATTCACAAATTACTAAAGGGTGACTAATAGGGTAATTCAAAGTACTTATTCTCATATTTGAATGTCTATTTTCCAGTCACACCTTTTGGCAATAGTCCTGGAGTAGGGACAGAACCCTAG
Organism: Myrmecobius fasciatus; assembly: GCA_023553655.1. Lineage (NCBI taxonomy): Eukaryota > Metazoa > Chordata > Mammalia > Dasyuromorphia > Myrmecobiidae > Myrmecobius > Myrmecobius fasciatus. The sequence continues at coordinate 496,675 of JAJPUD010000002.1, forward strand.
AAAGTCCAGCATGGTGAAAACCAAGTCACACCACAAATGATTAGAAAACTTAAGTTTAGTAGTAGATATTAGCTAAAAATAGGAATTGCTATAGTCATGGCAGAGTTGAATTCCACCATTATTTTTCTTCATGAGGAGACCCAGTGTCCCTGTAGATGACACAGATGGCAAGTTAAACTTCCTCCAAAGGTTTGTGGCCAAAAATTCCTTAAATTCTAGACCAGTTAAGTTCAACTGTGTTGATTAGATTGAAGCCCCTGACTGAACCTTAATATCACATCAAAATTTTAGATTTCCTGGGAACTTAATGCATCAACTAATAGTGGATCTAATATGGCTCATACATATCATCCCTGCAGTACAAAAAGCAATAATCTGAGCTACTGGGGATCTACAAGCACTCGATCTGGCAGCAAAGACATGCAGCTCAACCACTGCATTGTCCATACTATTGGGAGATGATGAGAAAAAGAGTTAAGAAGTTTTATTAATGATCACTATTTGAACCTCTAGTCAGTAGGTAATCCTGAGAAATGAAGCTTAGAGAAAAGAGAAAACCATTTTTTTTGTTTCTAATGCAACAGGAGATACTGACTTTTCCACTGATTCCCTTAGTTTGTCAAACTCAAAATTCACCTACAGAGGGGATTTGGCCCAAATGTCACAATGTTCTGTTAAAGTAATCATTTTAGATTGACAGTAAAATTGCATTCTCTTAAATACAGTTATTCAACCAGCAGGTTCTCCAACTAACATTGTGTCTCTAAGGATTTTATAGGGCATTGGTTTTGTGGAAATAAAAATGCAATGTTACCTATGGCATCCCCTTTATTCTCAAATGAGGAAATGTGGTTAATTTGGCATTATACATTCTTAGTAAATCCATGTTGGTTGACTCCTGGAAATAACTACATTTTGTAAATGCTCACAAACCATCTATTTAATGTTCTAGAATTTTTCTAGAAAATATCATCAAATTTACATAGTTTTGTGAATTTATGTTTATAAATATTTTATTTTCATTATGAACTTAAACATCCCTAAAGGGGCTTTTTTTCACTCACAGTAAAACACAAAAAAAGGATTACATATGAAATTGTGCTCTCTATTTCATACCTTTTAAAAAGATATTTAACAATTCCATATGTTACTTTCAAAACTATCCTACCCTATCCTCCCCCTTCAGTGTGTCTGGTTCTAGTCTATGCATTTTTTTTTTTATTCAAGCTTTTTATTTGCATAACATACGTATAGGTAGTTCTTCAACACTGACCCTTACAAAGTTTTCCGTTACAAATTTTCCCCCCCTAGTCCCCACTCCACCCCTAGATGGCAGAAAGTCCACTACATATTATATTAAAATACTTGACAACTCGAATATATATATACATATTTCCATACTTATCTTGCTATGCAAGAACAATCGTATCTACATGAACAAAAAATATCTGAGAAAGGAAACCCAATGCAAACAAACATCGACAGAGAGCATGAAAATGTTATGTTGTGGTCCACATTTCATATCCCTCTCTCTGGGTGTATATGGCTTTCTTCACTGAACAATTGGAACTGGTTTGAAACATTTCATTGTTGAAGAGAGCCATGTCCATCAGAATTGATCATCATATAGTATTATTGTTGCTGTGTATAATGATCTCCTAGTTCTGCTCATTTCACTCAGCATCAATTCATGCAAGTCTCTTCAGGCCTCTCTGAAATCATCCTGCTGATTGTTTCTTATAGAACAATAATATTCCTTAACATTCATATACCATAATTTGTTCAGCCATTCTCCAATTGATGGGCATCTATTCAGTTTCCAGTTTCTAGCCACTACAAAAAGGGCTGCCACAAACATTTTTGCACATGTGGGTCCCTTTCCCTCCTTTAAAATCTCTTTGGGATATAAGCCCAATAGAAACACTGCTGGGTCAAAGGGTACGCACAGTTTGATAACTTTTTGAGCACAGTTCCAAATTGCTCTCCAGAATGGTTGGATCCATTAACAGTTCCACCAACAATGTATCAGTGTCCCAGTTTTCCCACAGCCCCTCCAACATTTGTCATTATCTTTTTCTGTCATCTTAGCCAATCTGACAAGTGTGTAGTGGTATCTCAGAATTGTCTTAATTTGCATTTCTCTGATCAATAGTGATTTGGAGCACCTTTTCATACAACTAAAAATGGTTTTAATTTCATCATCTGAAAATTGTTCATATCCTTTGACCATTTATCTATTGGAGAGTGGCTTGAATTCTTATAAATATGAGACAATTCTCTATATATTTTAGAAATGAGGCCTTTTTCAGAACCCTTAACTGTAAAGATGATTTCCCAATTTATTGCTTCCCTCCTAATCTTGTCTGTATTAGTTTTGTTTGTACAAAAACTTTTTAACTTAATATAGTCAAAATTATCCATGTGGTGTTCAATTAAGAGTTCCAGTTCTTCTTTGGACCCAAATTCCTTCCTTCTCCACAGGTCGGAGAGGTAAACTATCCTATGTTCCTCTAATTTGCTTATATTATATCCAAATCATGAACCCATTTAGATTTTATCTTGGTATGTGGTGTTAGGTGTGGGTCAAGTCCTAATTTCTTCCTAGTTTCCAATTTTCCCAGCAGTTTTTGTCAAATAATGAGTACTTATCCCAGAAGCTGGGGTCTTTGGGTTTATGAAACACTAAATTGCTACAGTTATTGCCTAGTTTGTCCTGTGTTCCTACCCTATGCCATTGATCGACTGCTCTATTTCTCAGCCAGTACCAAATGGTTTTAATGACCGTTGCTTTATAATATAGTTTTAGATCTGGTGCAGCAAGGCCACCTTCATCAGCCTTTTTTTTTTTTCATTAATTCCCTTGAAATTCTTGACCTTTTGTTCTTCCAGATGAACTTTGCTACTATTTTTTCTAGATCTATAAAATAATTTCTTGGGAGTTTGATTGGTATGGCACTAAATAAGTAAATTACTTTGGGTAGTATTGTCATTTTTATTATATTCGCTCGGCCTACCCATGAGCACTTGATATTTTTCCAATTGATTAGGTCTGACTTTATTTGTGTTGAAAGTGTTTTTTAGTTTAGTTCGTATATTTCTGACTTTTCCTTGGCAAATAGATTCCCAAATATTTTATACTATCAACTGTTATTTTGAATGGAATTTCTTTTTGTATCTCTTGCTACTTTACTTTGTTGGTAATATATAAAAATGCTGCTGATTTGTGTGGATTTATTTGTATCCTGCAACTCTGCTAAAGTTGTGAATTGTTTCTAGTAGTTTTTTAGTTGAGTCTCTAGGGTTCTCTAAGTATACCATCATGTCATCTGCAAAGAGTGATAATTTGGTTTCCTCATGACCACTCTAATTCCTTTTATCTCTTTTTCTTCTCTTACTGCCAAAGGTAACATTTCTAATACAATATTAAATAGTAATGGTGACAATGGGCAGCCTTGTTTCACTCCTGATCTTACTGGGAATGGATCTAGTTTGTTTATGATGCTTGCTGATGGTTTTAAATAGATGCTACTGATCATTTTAAGGAAAAGCCCATTTATTCCTATACTCTCTACTGTTTTTAATAGGAATGGGTGTTGGATTTTATCAGATGCTTTTTGTGCATCCAAGATAATCATATGGTTTTTGTTAGTTTGGTTATTAATATAATTGATTATGCTGATAGTTTTCCTGATATTGAACCAGCCCTGCATTCCTGGTATAAATCCTACTTGGTCATAGTGTATTATCCTGGGGGTGACTTTCTATAATCTTATTGCTAATATCTTATTTAAGATTTTTGCATCAATATTAATTAGGGAAATGTGTCTATAGTTTTCTTTCTCTGTTTTCACCCTATCTGGTTTAGCTTTCAGCACCATATCTGTATCATAAAAGGAATTTGTAGTACACCTTCTTTCCCTATTTTTTTCAAATAGCTTATATAGCATTGGAATTAATTGTTCTTTGAATGTTTGGTAGAATTCACATGTAAATCCATCTGGCCCTGGAGATTTTTTCTTAGGGAGTTGATTAATAGCTTGTTCTATTTCTTTTTCCAAAATGGGGCTATTTGTAGTAGCTAGAAACTGGAAACTGAATGGATGCCCATCAACTGGAGGATGGCTGAATAAATTATGGTATATGAATGTCATGGAATATTATTATTCTGTAAGAAAAGACCAGCAGGATGATTTCAGAGAGTCCTGGAGAGACTTGCATGAACTGATGCTGAGTTTGTAATGAGCAGAACCAGGAGATCATTATACACAGCAACAAGAGGACTATATGATGATCAATTCTGAAGGATGTGGCTCTCTTCAATAACAAAAGGTTTCAAACCAAACCTTCATCATCATCATCACTAGTGATGAAGAAAGCCATATACACCCAGAGAGAAGGATATGAATGTGGACCACAACATAACATTTTCATGCTCTCTGTTGTTGTTTGCTTGTATTATGTTTCCCTTCTCAGATTTTTTTTCTTGTAGATATGATTTTTCTTGCACAGCAAGATAACCATAAAAATATGTATACACATATTCGATTTGCCAAGTATTTTAACATAATTAACATGTAGTGGATATCCTGCCATCTAGGGCAGGGTTGGGGGTAGGGAGGAAAAATCTGTAACAGAAAGGTTTGCAAGGGTCAGTGTTGAAAAATTGCCCATACATATGTTTTGCAAATAAAAAGCTTTCATAAAATGAAAAAAATAATAAAATGGAGCTATCTAAGTAATTTATTTCCTCTTCTGTTAACTTGGGCAGTCTATGTTTTTTGTAGATATTCCTCCATTTCATTTAGATTATCAAATTTGTTGGCATAAAGCTGGGCAAAGTAACTCCTAATTATTGTTCTAATTTCCTCTTCATTGGTGGAAAGTTCTCCCTTATCATTTTTGAGACTAACAATTTTATTTTCCTCTTTCCTTTTTCTAATCAAATTAACTAACGGCTTATTTATTTTGTTGGTTTTTTCATAAAACTAATTCTTAGTTTAATTTATTAATTCAATAGTTTTCTTATTTCAATTTTGTTAATCTCCCCTTTTATTTTCAGAATTTCCAATTTGGTATTTAATTGAAGGTTTTTAATTTGTTCTTTTTCTAGTTTTTTTTTAATAGTAAACCCCGTTCATTGATCTTCTCTTTATTTTATGCAAGTAAGCATCTAGAGGTATAAAATTACCCCTTATAACCGCTTTGGCCATATCCCACAAATTTTAGTATGTTGTCTCATTATTGTCATTTTCCTGGATGAAATTATTGTGTCTGTGATTTGCTCTTTCACCCATTCGTTCTTTAGGATTAGATTATTTAATTTCCAATTAACTTTTGGTCTATTTTCTCCTTGCATGTGATTTTTAATGATCTGAAAAAGATGCATACTATTTCTGCCTTTCTACATTTGATTTTTAGGTTTTTGGTCATAAGCATTATCTAGTGGGTGCAACATTTATTGTCTCTATTTGAATATGAAGAAAAGATTAAATTGTTTTCTTGCCATTGGCATAAATGGGGATCTCTTGAAGAAAAATTTCTGTCCATCACTGATTAGCATCATTTTCGGGACATACTTATTCATATTTAGTGTCCATAAGGTTTTTGTCAAAATATTGTACAAAGTAATTAAAAACTTCAAAAGTTCACATTTCTAGAAAATTCTTCTTACAATTAAAAAAAATATTATCCAGAAGCTTTGTTGTACATCAAAACATTCTGTATTAGGATATTTTATGTTTCATGTGTATATGGTTAAATTATAATGTAAAATAATTAAGAACTTTTTACTGTACCAAATTTTTTTTCTTTTTGAAAACAATATGGCATATTTCAGCATTTTTTGTAATAGCAAAGAAATGGAGGGAAGTGAAATATGGTCGAAATAATTGTGGTATATGAATTAATGGAATGTTATAATGCAGTCATAATAATAACAGTTAATATTTATATAACATTAAACTTAACATGTACCAGGCCCTATGCTAAAAGCTATACAACTATTATTTCATTTGATCTTCAAAACAATCATGGAAGGTAAGTATTATTAACCCATTTTACAAAACAAAAAACTGAGGCAGGCAGGCAAACGTTAAAAGTGACTTGCCCACTGTCACATAGCTAGTAATTGTTGGCATCTGAATTGAAAAAAAATTATACATTTGAAAGACTGGAAAAAATATGGGAAGACAATGATGATAACAGTAGTTGCAACATTTATATGGTACCTACTATGTGCCAGGCCCTATATTAAGAGCTTTACAATGATCTATTTGATCCTCAAAACATTAATCCTGGGAGACATGCTATTATTATCCACATGTTACAAATGAGAAAACTGAACCAAAAGGCTAAATGACTTCCCCAGAATCTTGAGGCTATGTTTGAACTCAGGTCTTCCTGACTCCAGGCCTGGTGCTCTTATCCACTGCACCACCCACCTCGCTGTCTCAAGATGTGTGTGAACTGATGAAGCACAGTAAAATTATACAGCCAAAAGAATGGAAATAAATAAGCTAATATTGTAAAAAAAAAATTTGCACTATAAGGAAGTCAAATTTGGAGTAACTAAAATACTAATCATGGTCCTAGAGATCAAATAATGAAACATTTCCTTCCTCATGGCAACAAGGAAGGCTTACCCAGGCAGAAGTTGTACAAACCATCAGATGTAGTTAGTATACTGGGTATGTTTGCTTAACTATTTTTCTTTGTTATATGCAAGGGTTCAGTCTAGAGGGGTAGGGTTCTTGGTTTTCCCCCCAGAAATAATTAGAATATAAAGACAAGAGCTATCCATAAAACATATTTGCTAAATAAATTCTGGCATTTCCTATGGCTAGTGTAAACTTGTAAGAAATGTTTTAGTATTGCATCAGTAGTCCAAGTTTAAATTTCAGGCTTCTCAAGTAAAATTTGCAGAGGACACACTGTCCATATGGTAGAAGCTTCTTTGATGACTTCAAAGCACTAGGGATATCTGGAGAGTAACTACACCTATGAAATGTACTAATAAAATAAGTATCTGAGCATTCTTCTTGTTTTTCCTTTGTTCTTGAAGAGGACCATGACATAAGGGAGGTGATGCCATGAAATGCAAGTGAATTGGATTTTAAAAGAAGGTGAACTTGCAAAGTCATTGGTGGGAGACCTAGGATCTTTGAACCAATCAAATTGAGATATCAGAGTACATTTTTGTCTAATGACTACATATATATATGAAGAAAAAAACATCCTTGAGCTTTATATGTTTAAAACTCTATTCATAAAACTTGAATAGATAGGCTATTCCAAGTTTTTATTTTAAGTATTTCCCACTAGAAATAATTTTGCAAATGCCCTTGTGGACTTGAGCTTAGAAATGTTTTGTTTTTTTCATTTGAAATTAATTTTCAGAAAAAAAGCCTTTGAAGTTCTGTTTGTCATACATAAAAACATTAATACAAAAGACATGCAAAGTATAGAATCTGACTAAACACCTTGGAAATGCAGAGCTGACTTCTAATGTGTTTTCATCTTTGTACTGAAACAAATAAAATTAAGTTTATTTTGGTGATTATAACATACTGTTCCCATTTATATATAAAAACCTATTCAAATAAACATCTATCTCCAGAGATGGGAAAAGCTTTTTCCTAAGTATTAAAATTGTTTTTTAGCTGCCCAAAAAGTTTCGGGGGAAATGACAGAAATTTTACAGGCTAAGTGCAAGTAATGCACACCAAGAATTTTCAGATTTTAAGCTGAACATAATTTTCATCTCTATTTAACATCTTCAAATTGGCAAGACGAACAACAAAAAACAAACCAATCAACCAGATAAAAGTATATTGGACATACCTGGAGCTGGTCTATATTTCCAAATGGACTCTTTTGTTTTCTCCTCCTAAATGCATCAAACTCCTCAGATTTCATTTTTAGCATCTTTTCTTGTTGCTCTGTCCTTAACTGAAGCTCCTATATAAAAAGAGAATGTGAAAATACCTTTGATAACTTCATTTGATTAGTAGCTTATCATTATAAAACAACGACAAGTCAAATTTTCTATGTATTTTTTAGCTTTTGGTGGGGTGATAATTACGTTAGAAGACTGAAAACTGCAAAAGTATACAGCAGCACTGTGCAGCGATGTAGATGACAATAATAAGTACCCTCAATGGTTTCTCCCATATTTTTCCTTGCCCCAAAGTCACTTTCCCTTGGTTTTAAAAATCTACTCTATTAGAGGCTCTTACCTCCTACCTCTGTCAGGTCCCAAACTCAGGCAATTTCTGGATGTTCCAAAAAAAGGCACTCAGCCTAAAGGAATTGTTCTGAAAGGAAGGCAGAATAAGGAGGAAAGAGCTGCTGAGTGCTCTTCCAAACCCTAACAAAGCTACAGCTGCCTGGGTCCAATCAAGCCTCAGATGCCCCTCAGACACTAGCACTACTGCATTTGCTGATTCTCATTCCTGCTCTTCTTTCATTTTTATCCTTCCTTCCTCTTCCCCTCTTCTATTTGGTCATTTGTTTTCTATTTACTGTCATCTTCAGTCTACTTCATTAGCTCTTGTCTTTCTCATTGCTATTTTCTTCCCTCTATCCTTTTTTTTCTTCTTTGTCCAAAATGCCCCAATAAAAAACAGCCAAAGAAATATTATAGACAAAGTAAACCAAGCGAATATTACTACAGCACATTTTAAAAAGCAAAAGAACGCTTTTAATTGCTTGTAGGAACACTGTGTTTTATTCAAATTTTTAGACAAAATCTGGGGAAAATACTATCCTCATTCACTCCTATAGCTATAAAAATACAATATGGTTTACTTTTTGTATAATTTTTAATATATCATTTACTTAATCTCTCTAGTTTTAGATTTCTCAACTGGTAAATTTGTTTCTCAACTCACCATCTTGGGGTTGTTGTAAAAATCAATTAAGAGGATTTACATAAAGCCACCTATAATCATAAAATAGCTTACATATTACTATTATGTGTGGCCAACATTAGAAAAAATGGGGCCTTTTAACCCCAATCCAGCCACGAATTCCAAATTATTAGGGATGATAAAATCTTAATATTACTAAACATACTTACAGAGATAATACCAAACATGAAATGAATTAACCTAAAAGTTTGAAAAGACAGAGCACAAACACTAGTCTGAACATCAACATAGTCCTTCAGATCTAAATCTGAGCCACATAATATATAAAACTAATTTATTAAAGTAAATCTATCTTGAATAGGAACTGAGACAGACTTCACCTTTAAATTGAATTCTACTGTATATATAATGAGTCTGAAACCTTTTCTTAAAGCATCTATTTTGTAAATTTTTACCATGTTTAACATATATTGGATTACATGCCATCTAGGGGGAGAGAGTGGGGAGAAGGGAGGGAAAATTGGAACACAAAGTTTTGCAAGGGTCAATGTTGAAAAATTATCCATGCATATGTTTTGAAAATAAAAAGCTTCAATTACAAAAAAATTACTGTTTTTTATTTTTCCAAAGTTTCATGATCACTGCCAGTAAAGACACAGGGAAGAGTAGGAAAGGAATGATTTCTATAACCAGCTGCACTCTCTCCTCCATGATGGGAATGCCTATATAAGCATTTCAGAATTGTTAAAAAAAAAAATAGAATTTCACCAAAAACGGAAAAATGGAGAATCTTTGTGATTTTTTAGGTAATAGTTTCTCTACTTGTTCTCCCTTTCCTACTCCCATGCACTTTCCTCCAGGGATTATGTACTATATCTTTGCACCTACATTAGTATATCACAGGTCAGGTCATGAATTCCCAATTGGATTCATAATGGTTGCCAAATTAACCTACATTCAAAATGAAATAAGGAGGTAGTTGCTTTAGTAGTGATTAAGGATAGGAGAAGCACTCCAGTCACCAGGTAGACTGACTGAACTGAATGAAAGTGAGCCTTGCGATCACAACCCAGATGAATGGAGGGTATGTATGCAGGGGTGTTTGTGTGCAGAAACAGAGAAATACTATTTTCTTTTGCATTTAAAAAAGAAACAAGAGCTCTGGGGCCCCAGGTAAATCAAAATGGGCCAAATAGTATTAGCTAGTAAAACTAGATAAGGAACCTTTGAGAGTCATCTATAGTATGCCCAAGAATCCCTTTTTATATTTGTATTTGATTTCTTTTGCCTTATTGATATGTTTTTAGAAATTATTTTCTCTTATTAATAAACACTTTAGGAAAAATGATTATGACCTGCAGTGTGCACAGGCAAAAAAAAGAAAAGAAAAATAGTTGCCAGGACAGGGCATCTAGACATAGTGTCAAAAAGGGTTTTTGGGGGGCAGGATTCAGAACCACAATCCTAATAGTTTTAGTTGCTTCAGCTAGATAGAGCCAGAGATTAGCCATGTGTATTTAGAGTACAGTATAGTTAAAAAGGAAGAAGAGACAGAATTTCAGTTCAAAGAATGACATGATTTCTGGGAAGCTGAATTATCCTTGAGGTCCACTAGTCTTCCCTGTAAGTATATAGTTACAAAAGCTAGATTTCTGATTTTACTCAAAGATATCTTCCACACTTAGTGGCTAATTCAGATCTCCCTAAGCAGTTGATGTCACAATATTTTGACGAGGAGGATGATAAAAAAAAAGTCTTAAATATTAAATGTATGATGCTAGATTATAAAAAGACAACTCAAAAGTATCTAGTATAGATTTCTAATCTTAGAGAACAAAATAAATACAATTCTTTTACAATATCCTTAGGTAGTATTCTCAAGGAGAGAGAATATAGGTACAACCTGCTCACAATCATTTATAGAGTATGAAAATACAGTCAAAACAGCATTCATTCAAAAGGAAAACTGGTTCTTATGTGAATTTACTTTTTGACTTTATTTAAAAATTTAAAAACATGTAAATTCCTCACATAAACTCAGAAGACTTGGACTCCATTTCTGGCTTAAATACTAACTTACTCCATGAGCTTAAGAAAACTGCTTGATCTTTTTCTCTTTATTCTTGTAAATTATTTGTTTAGAATAAATAACAGCTATAGTTTTTATATGATGGATGGGAAAAAAAAGATGATAGGCAGAAGGGCAATGGAAACAGAACATTAACAGATTTTTTTCCAGCAAATAATATAAATTAGAAACAAGAAGCATAACCCAAAATATACAATTTCTTCTTAAATTTAAGAACAGTGATTTTATTAGGTGTCAGTATGCCCTTGCCAATGAAAACAGCAACTCTTCCTTACCTTAGAAGATAGTTTCATGAGCTGTGGAGGAGAAATATGGTCTGGAAAGAACTAAAGCTCATTAGTGATACCTGAGAAAGCTACTTACCACGTTTGGTAAAGAATACACACTAACAGTAGCACATTCTCTATCAAGGATAAATGAAGCTTTCTTACTTTGATTTTTTGTTGATCCCGCTTAATCTCTGCATCTAATTGCTTCTTTTTTTCATTTTCTTCCCGAAGTCTCTTTTGCAGCTGTGCTTGCTGATATTTCATATGATCTACATTCTGTTCAAGTTCAGAAGCTTGTTTCTCATTTTGGGCAGACAGTGATGCTAGTTTCTTAGTATCCTGCTGCTTCTTCTGCAAGACCTATGATCACATAATATATTAGAAAATATAGGTAATGGAAAAATGGGCAGCTATTATTTATCCAATTCTATCAGGATAAACATAACAGAAGTTAAAGAATAAAAAAAGAGAAGGGAAGGAAGGAAATTAGAAAGGAAGGAAAGAAGGAAGGAAAAAAGAAAAGGAAGGAAGCAAAAAGGGGAGGGAGGAAGGAAAGAAGGAAGGAAGCATAGAGGGGAAGGAGGAAGGGAAGGAGGAAGGGAAGAAGGAAGGAAAGAAGAAAGGAAGGGGAGAGGAAAGGAAGGGGAGAGGAAAGGAAGGAAAGAGGGAAAGAAGGAAGAAGGGAGAGAGGAAGAAAATGAATACTGTGAAATGATGACTTTAGGTTTGGTCCTGAAAAATGCACTTTGTAAAGGACAAGGACATGTGTAGAATATTGCATAAAACGTTTAGTTTTGTTTTACTGGTAAGTTTTTATTCCCTTTTTAATTCTTTGTTAAAAAAGGATTGATTACTCTCAGGGGAGTATATTGGGAAACGCAAGTGATATAAAAAGATCCTAGTAACATTAAAAAAAAAAACAGAATTAGGATTTGAACTTAAAGCTCCCAAGTTAGTCCTCATTCCACTACATTCTACAGCTTTCTTGTATGTTATGTTGTATCAATCATGTCCTTCATATAAAATACTCCATCCCTTGTCAAAAAAATAAAAACAATGACCAAAGCATTATCTTAAAAATGTCAAAACTTGCTAACATTTCCAAGTTTTCACAATGCCAAGTCACAAAGTAATTCAAAATCCTTTTTAAACAAGTATTCATTTAATAAGCACCAAGCATAGATCAAGAACTGTGCTAATTTGTTCTCTTCAATTACAGCCTCCCCCATAAAAGCATATTTACATATAAAGTATGTTAACCACAATTGCTCATTTTCCTTTAATAAATTTTATAAAATGTGTAACTAATTTCATGGGAAACAACCTATATGATTACATTAAAATGCAAGTTAACTTTAAAAACTTCATTTACACTGAGTTTCCACTTTTTTCTCCTCTCAAATTTGTAACTAAAACTACAAATTTGAGTTTTATCTCTTCTCTCTTCACCTGTAAGAGTAAAAGATCCAAAAGACATAAAATAAGAAAGATGAGAAAAGACTAAACACATGGAAAACCCAATATTTATATAAATTAGTCTTTGAATAAATGAGGTGACTCATCAACTCTATCAACATTACAAGTACTAGAACTGGTGAAGCTAGCTTGAGATGAGATTAGGCAATTTGAGATAAAATCCCATTTGCTTAATTTAAAAGAATGTCATAGTTGTTTCAATGGAATACTGTTCTTAAAAATATCACACAAGATATAAAAGATCAAAAGATGAAACAGCTGCTCCAAGTCTTTCTGTAGTGAATTAGTAAAGAAAAACCAATGTTCTGAGCTCAGCAGAGAAAAGTAGGAAACTTCATAAGCTGATGCCCATACTATAAATTTTGGAGGACAGTTCATATTTTAAGAAAATTAAGAATACATTTAATGGAGTTTCATAAGAGAACTATCATTTATAGATTTAAATGTCTTAATTTTTGGTTTAGAAAACAATTATCTATGATATACATTCACAACCACCATATGTTCTCTCTAACATATAGTGCTTAGGTTTGCTTTGGTAGGCAATATGAGAATTTCAGTATGATTTTATGGCAGAGATGATGAGATAATTAGGGTGAGTATAAGGGGAATTTAAAGGATTTTTGTTATTCACTGATTAAAAAAAACTAAATATATTTCACCTAAACATTAGATCCCCACACCCTACATACAACAAAACATCATAAAAGTTTGGAGGTTAGATGAATGAGGAATTTGAGAAAGTTTCTGTTCATGGGATTATTTGCCAGAGCAAATTCATGATAATCCAATAAAATACTTTCATTATGGCTGCCTGTCAAGACTTGGGAATAGTTTTTTCACACAAAACTCTTTCTTGTATATTCTATAAAGTTTTGTGTTTAGCTATTTCTAAACTTACAGCTAAATTATACACGTAAGAAATTAGAGATTAGATATATCTGGAATTCCCAAGACACTTCATCTTCCAAAACCTGGGCACTTTCACTGGCTTTCCCTCATGCTTGAAATCCTCTATTTTTCTCTCTCCTTACCTGTATTTCCTAGTTTCCCTGGCTTCCTTCAAGACCCAGTTAAATTTTGACTTCCTGCAAAAAGCCTTTCCCAACCTCTTCTCCTTTTTTTAAAAATAAGTTTTTGTTAATTTCTCTTGTATCTTATATCATCATAGATATCCTAATTATTATTCTCCTATCCCCCCCAGAGAGTCATCTCATATAATAGTATTTTTTAAAGAAGCAAAAAAAATTAGTACAATCAAGCAATACATTGAAATAAGCACAAAAATATATGGAACATGTTAACATATGTGGACCTCCCACCTCCAGAAAGGGGCAACTAGGGAGTGTTTTTGCATCTCTCTCTATTTAAATCATATTTAACTTTTATAATTTTGTTACATTTGGGGCAGCTAGGTGGTGTAGTGGATAGAGCACCAGCCCTGAAGTCAGGAGGACCTGAGTTCAAATCTGGTCTCAGACACTTAACACTTCCTAGCTGTGTAATCTTGAGCAAGTCACTTAACCCCAACTGCCTCAGCCAAAAAAAAAATGTTACATTCAATTTTGTCTTTTTTGTTGTACCATTATTTCCATTTCCATTGTTATAGTTACTGTATATTTGTGTGTGTGTGTGTGTATGTGTGTGTGTGTGTGTGTATGGATCTTTCATGCTTCCCTGATTTCATCACATCATTTCTGACAAAACAATAATATTTCTTTAGATTCATGTGCAAGAGTTTGTTTAGCCATTCTTCAATCAATGGGCATCTACTTTGTTTCCAATTCTTTGTTATCATAAAAAGTACTGATATAACTATTTTGGAATAAATGGGGACTTTCTTATCAAAGACTTCCATTGTATGAGCCCAAAAATGGAGACAGTACTTAAAAGGGTACAGACATTTTAGTTACTTTATTTGCTTTCCAATTCCAAAATGCTTTCCAAAATGTTGTACAATTTCATAGCTCCACTATCATATTATTGTGCATGTTATTCCACAAACACTGAAAAGTTGACTATTATCAATTTTTTGGTCATCTTTGTCAAGGTGTGAGGTGAAATCTTAAGAGTTGTTTTGATTTTTATTTTTCTTATTAATGTTTTAAAGCATTCTTTTATGTGATTATGAATACTTTACAATTCTTCCTTTGGGGACTGTTTTTCATAGTTTTTGACCATTTATCTATTAGGGAATGGCCATTAAACTTATAAATTATTCATGCATCTTAGATATCACTCTTACCACAGAAATTTGATATAAAGACTCCCGCCCCCCAAATATTCTACAACTTCCCTTCTTATGTTGATGGCATTAATTTTTGTGCAGAAGCTTTTCAGCTTCAGATAAACCAAAGTTATCCAATTTTATCTTCTATAATTGCCTCTAATTTTTGATTAAGAATGTACGTCCTCGGTGGCCTTGCTGTGCCAAATCTAAAATTATATTAGAAAGCAGTGGTCATCAAAACCATTTGGTACTGGCTAAGAAATAGAGCAGTTGATCAGTGGAATAGCATAGGATCACAGGACAAACCAGACAATAACTATTGCAGTCTAGTGTTTGATAAGCCCAAAGATCCCAGCTTTTGGGATAAGTACTCATTATTCGACAAAAACTGCTGGGAAAATTGGAAACTAATAGGGAAGAAATTAGGACTTGACCTACACCTAACACCACATACCAAGATAAGATCTAAATGGGTTCATGATTTAGACATAAAGAGTGACATTATAAGCAAATTAGAGGAACATAGGATAGTTTACCTCTCAGACCTGAGGAGAAGGAAGGAATTTATGTCCAAAGAAGAACTGAAACTTTTCATTGAACACCAGATAGATAATTTTGACTATATTAAGTTAAAAAGGTTTTGTACAAACAAAACTAATGCAGACAAGATTAGGAGGCAATAAATTGGCAAATCATTTTTACATTTAAGGATTCTCATAAAGGCCTCATTTCTAAAATATAGAGAGAATTGTCTCATATTTATAAGAATTCAAGCCACTCTCCAATAGATAGGGGGATGTGGGAAAACTGGGACACTGATACATTGTTGGTGGAACTGTGAATGGATCCAACCATTCTGGAGAGCAATTTGGAACTATGCTCAGAAAGCTATCAAACTGTGCATACCCTTTGACCCAGCAGTGTTTCCATTGGGCCTATATCCCAAAGAGATCTTAAAAGAGGGAAAGAGATCCATATGTGCAAAAATGTTTGTGGCAGCCCTTTTTGTAGTGGCTAGAAACTGGAAACTGAGGGGATGCCCCTCAATTGGAGAATGGCTGAATAAATTATGGTATATGAATATCATGGAATATTATTGTTCTGTAAGAAACGACCAGCAGGATGATTTCAGAGAGGCCTGGAGAGACTTGCATGAACTGATGCTGAGCAAAATGAGCAGAACCAGGAGATCATTATACACGGCAACAAGACTATATGATGATCAATTCTGATGGACATGGCTCTCTTCAACAATGAAATGTTTCAAACCAGTTCCAACTGTTAAGTGAAAAAAGCCATATACACCCAGAGAGAGGAGTATGAGATGTGGACCACACCATAACATTTTCATGCTCTTTATTGATGTTTGTTTGCATTTTGTTTTCCTTCTCAGGTTTTTTTTCCCTGTACAGCAAGATAATTGTATAAATATATATATACACATATTCGATCTGTCAAATATTTTAACAATTAACATGTGTTAGACTTTTTGCCATCTAGGGGATGGGGTGGAGGGTAGGAGGGAAAAATTTTAACAGAAAACTTTGCAAAGGTCAATGTTGAAAAATTACCTATGCATATGTTTTGCAAATAAAAAGCTTTAGTTTAAAAAAAAAAAGAATGAATATCCTCCAAATATGGAAATATGTTTAGAAGGATTGTACATTTTTGACCTATATTGAATTATTTGATATTTTTGGGAGAGGACAAGTGGAGAAGGGAAGATTAAAATTGAAACAAAAAATCTTACAAAAATGAATGTTGAAAACTATTTTTATATGTATTTGAAAAAATAAAATACTATTGAGAAAGAAAAAATGCATGCCCTACTCAAGACTATGAGACACATAATCTGCTGCTCTTCTAAATTTTTTTTTTTAACGTTAGGAACTTTAAAGCTATGTATGCATTTAGAATATACTATAGAATATGTTGTATGATGTGGGTCTATACCTAATCATTATAGAAAAAAAAGGAACACAATCAAATAAGGAATTTTTTTCCTAGGCAATTTGTTTTCTATTTTATCAAATGTTGGGTTATTACATTTCACTGTTTCTGATTTTCCCTCATCTAATCTATTTCATGGGTCTCTCTATTTTTTAAACCAGTACTGGATGGTTTGATGACTGCTGCTTTATAATATAGTCTGAAGTACGGAGATATTATTTCCTCTCTGTCCCTTACTTTTTTTATCATTTACTTTGATATTATAGATCTTAGTTCTTTCCACATGAATTCTGCTATTTTTTTTATCAAGTTCTTTATAAAGTATTCCCTTAGTAATCTGATTGGTAATGCATTAAAAGTGTATATTAACTTTAGTAATCATTTTTATTATATTGGTAAAGTTTAGCCATGAACACTGAATATTCCTCCAGATATTTAAAATTGTAGTTATTTCTTTGAGGAGGAAAGAAAGATAGGGAGAGAGGAAAGGAAAGAATGAATGAAGATTAATTTATTGAAGCTTCTTAAAAATGACTGGGTTTTTTATATTTTTTAAGATATTCCTCTTTCTTTTGTTTGGGATTTTATTAACATATAAACAGTGCATAATATTTTTTTTAAACTTCTGGTTTTGTTGTGATTTCAAGCTTACTCATTTGGTATTTTACTGATTTTATTTTTCCCCTTTTCTTTTAATCAGATTATCAGATTAGCTAAAGCATAATTAATTTTATTAGTCTTTTCAAAGAACCAGATTTTTAGTTTTATTTATAATTTATCTAAGGGTTTTCATTTATAATTTATTTCTCCATATATTTTTTAATATTTCCTCTCCTGGGCTTATTGTAGATTTGTTTATTTCTTGGCTTCCTAATTTTTAATGGATTATGTACATTATTAATATTATTTTTCTATTTTGTTAATATATGTTTGTAGAAATAAGATTTCTCCTAAGGATTAGCTGCCTCCTGAATCTTTTGGCACAGTTCCATCATTATAATTTTTTACATTATTACTGTTTCTATGATTTGTTCTTTGATCTACCCATTATTTAGGTTTTCATTTAGGTTTGTCTTTTATTTGTGGTCCCTTAATCACATTTTTATTGAGTCTATAAATGTTATATTCTATACTATCTTTTACATTTGTTTGCATTATTCTCAATGCATTAAAACATGGTCAATTTTTGTAAAAGTTTTGTGAGGTCCTGAGAATAATATATTTTCTTTGTCATCCCATTAAGAAGATGTTCTAAGAATTTTTAAATTTGCTTTGCTATTCACTTTCATTTTATGGGAGAGTTAATCCCATTCACATTCACAGTTATGATTTACCAGTTCTGTATTTCCCTCCATCCTGTTTTCTCCCCTGTATATACTTTTGTTCTCTCTTTCTACCCTGTCCTTAGTCTTGTTTTTTTTTAACCTACCCTACCCAATACCTTATCTCCTATTACCACTTCCCCCCTTTCTCTTACCTTTTTCCTTAATGTTTCTGCCTTCCCTTCTATCCTGTCCCCTCCTTTTCTTTCCTCTTTCTCCTCCTCCTTCTTTATAGGGTTAGATAAATTTCTATACCCAACTGAATAATTAAGTTATTCCCTCATAGAGCCCAAACTGATGAGATCAAGCTTCAGACAATGCTCTTCAGTTTTCTTTAATGATCTCTTGTAGAATGCTATCTAGATTTTTTTTGGTCATGGCCAATAATTTTAAAATTGTCTCTTATGGATCTAGTTTCCAGGTCAGCTAACTTTCCAATGAGGTATTTCCCATTTTTTCCCATTTTTTCATTCTTTTTAGTTTGATTCTTGCTGTCTCACAGAGTCATTAGCTTCCATTTGCACTGATCTAGTTTGTTAGTTTTTGTATCTCTTTTTCCATTTGGTTAATTCTACTTTTTAAGGAATTGTTTTCTTCAGACAATTTTTTCCCTTTTCCAAGCTGCTGACATTTTCATGTATACCTCTCATTTCTTTTCTCATTTTTCTTCTAGTTCTCTTATTTGTCTTTTAAAGTCTTCTATGAGCATCTCCAAGAAGCCTTTTGGGGCTTGTGACCAATTCATATCACTCTGGGATTCCTTCCATGGACATTCTCCCTCTTCTGATAATGTGTCCTGTCACTGCAGTTGCTTTTTAGGGTCAAGATTTTTTTCTGTTTTTTGCTCATTTTCTTTTCTTTCCTTTTAGTATTAACATTATTTTTTTTTTTTTTTTTTTACTTTTGTAGTTGAGCTCTGCTCTGGGGCATAGAGGGCGCTGTCCCCAGCTTCAGAGCAGCCTGAGCCTTGGCTTTGAGCACAGCGCCCCCTTGTGTTTTCAGGGGTTAGCTTTGCCTGCCCTTTTCAGCAAAGAGCCTGCTTTCCCAGAGTTTGCCTTCTGAGCTGGGAGTGAAGGCAGCCCCCTGCTGTGCTCCTCTGCAGAGCCAGGACCGAGGGTCTTAGCTGCTGATTAGCTGTGATTAAGACCCTCTCACCAGCTTTCCCAGAGTGTCCGACCTGGGCTGAACGCCCTTTTCACCCCAGTGAGACTGACTTTTCTTGAAGTTTTTTCAGTCTATCTTGAGCTGGTTTCATTCCATCAGACTGTTTCAGAGGCTGAGTTTCATGTGGTTTTCCAGGGAAACTGGGAGAGCTCAAGCAGCTTCCAGAAGTAATTCCACCATTTTAGCTCTACCTCTAATAATCTTAAGAATTTTAATAATTAGTTTCTCCAACAATTTGTTCAGTTCCACGTTTCTATTTTGTTTATCTGTTAGACTTACTCAAAACTGAGAGAAGTATATCCTGTCACTAGTATGTTACTGTCCATGTCTTGTAGCTCAGACATTTCCTTTATAAATTTGAATACCAAGACTATTTGAAGTGTATAAAGTTAATATTGATTTTGTTATCTATAGTTCTTTTCACCATAGTATAGTTTCCTTGTTTATCCCTTATTTTTTGAACTTTTGATTTTGCTTTGTCATATAGTAAGACTTGTAACTCCTGCTTTCTTGGATTCACATGATACATAATAATTTTTCCCCCATTGCTTCAGTTTTATTTTGTGAATGTCTGTTTTTAAAATGTGTTTCTCATAAACAAAAGATTGTAGAGGGTTTTTTTTTCTTATCTAATCGGTCACTTTTTTCCATTTTATTGGATTGGTTAACTCATTCTATTAAAGTTATTAGTTATATTTTCCTCCATTTGTTCCTTCATTAAGTTTGGATTTTTTGTCCCTTCTGTTACTTTAGCTTATTTTTGTTTAAGGTGGCCATACTTCCAATGGATCTCTTCCTATCATTTCAATCCTCCCCTCTCCACCCCTCACCCCCCACATTTGTTATTCCTTTCCTTTTGAGATTTTGCTTTTTATATTCTTTTTTCTTTCCTGTTTTATCTAGTTATACAATTATCCCTCCTTTTTTCTCTTGGTGAAGCAGATTCTTTCTCTTCATCTTTTCCCCCTTCAAAGTCTTGTACTTGGTATTTTAAATTTCATTTTTGGTTGCCCCTTTCTTGAGATTTCTCTCACTTTTATTCATCCCTTCTATCCACTCTAGATCCTGATTATCTGGTCATCAACCCTGTAATTATCTAGTCTCTCTTTTTTCTCTGTATTCCTCATGAAATCAAAATTTCTAAAGTATCCCTTCTGGGCTCTTCCCACTAGGCAGTTTCTGTTGATATTTGGTATGTTCCATGGATTCCATGGATTTTCCCTTTCCATTGTACCTCACTCTTAGAACAATGCCTATTCTGACAAGTGTCAGAGAGGTGTTTTGACTCATGATAGGGCATCTCCCCTATTGCCCTCCCTAAACATATAGCCCACAACTAATTTACACTGTCCCTCTAATTACCTTATTTTCTTCATTTGCCTCAAAAATCTTATTTCACCTTCCCATTCTCCCAGGTGCTAGTTTTCCTCATGAGTTCCATTTTCCTTACCCCTTTTTTCAGGGTAGGATGAGTGATCTTTTTAAGCGCCAAATCCCCTGGGCATACCCTTGCAAATTCCCCATGTCCTTTCAAAGAACATCTCTTTACTAAAAGAATTCATTAGTAGAATCCTTGCCCACTAGCAAAGAAAAACTCTTTCTTTACCCTTATCCTTTTCAATACTTTCCCAATTTGTAATGTAGTCTCAAAAAATACAAAAAAATGATAAGTTCATGTCTTGGCAGAGTGTTGTCCTCAGGTTCTGTCCATAATGCCCCAGATACATTTCTTCATCGTTACTTCTCTACTGGATGGCCTTCACCCATGTCTCCTCATGTACATATTCAGAAAGAAGTGTCTTATTAGCTATTTATTCAAAGCAGCACTTTTTGGTTAGTAATTTTTTAAATTAAAAAAAAAGTAGGTGCTCACTGAATGGGGAATGGTTAGATAAATTGTGGTTTATGAATTACTATTAAATATGATATATTATTATGTTTATATTATTGCACCAAAAGGAATGAAGAAAAAGAGGAATTCAGAAAAACATGGAGATACTTGTATGGATTTGTCAACAGAAAAAAAATCAAATTAGACAATGAACCTTAGCCTTAGTCTATATCTATAAAATAGGGATAATAATAACATTTAGCTTGCTTGAAAGGTTGTTAATAAAATCAGATGAGATAATGTATGTACATTTTCCAAATCTTAAAGGATTATGTAAAAGACAGTGTCTTCCCTCTAAGATTATCTCCCACTTAACACTATATATACTGTGTATATACAGAGATGTTTTCATGTTGTTTCCCCTATTACACTGTGGGCTCACTGATGGTAGGGACTGCTTTTGCCTTTTTTTTTTTTTTTTTTTTTTTTGGTATCTCAAACACTTAGCATAGCTAACAAATTGAGATTTAAAAAACAAAACAAGGGGCAGCTAGGTGGTGCAGTGGATAGAGCACCAGCCCTGAAGTCAGCAAGACCTGGGTTCAAATCTGATCTCAGACACTTAACATTCCCTAGCTGTGTGACCCTGGGCAAGTCACTTAACCTCAATTGCCTCAGCAAAAAGCAAAAAAAAAAATAAAAATGATAAAAATTAAAAAAATTAAAAATAAAAAACAAAACAAAAAAAAAAAGGAAATCATTCAAATTCCCTTACTGCTTTTTCCTTATTCTACTAAGGACAACAAAATCTTACCACTTCACTTTTTCCTACTGACAATCCCCAAAAGAAAAATACTCAACTATGAGTATTAAAGTACTTTGTATAATCAATTTGTAGCCAATTAGAATCAGATTACCTGCACTTTTAATTTTGCTGCATCCATCTTTTTCCGGAACTCCTTCTGTAATCTCAGCTTCAAAGCAACATCCCTCAGATCCTTGTTTTCCAACTCCTGTAGCTGCTTCTGTGTTTCAGTCAGTTCCACTTTGGCCTGTTCTGCTTCATGTGCCAGTTTTGTTACTTTCAGAGAATACTGTTTACTTACAGCTTTGGCATCATTACCTTAATACAAAGAAATTTAAAATGACTCAAAAATCATTTGTAGAATTCATTTCAATGATAAGATATAGAAAAAATTAAAGTAATGAATATCAAACTTAT
Organism: Myrmecobius fasciatus; assembly: GCA_023553655.1. Lineage (NCBI taxonomy): Eukaryota > Metazoa > Chordata > Mammalia > Dasyuromorphia > Myrmecobiidae > Myrmecobius > Myrmecobius fasciatus. The sequence goes on from JAJPUD010000002.1 coordinate 519,095, forward strand.
GAATAAAATAGGTAAAAGTTGACAATGCTTACCAAAATAATATAAAGGTTTAATGCCACACTGATCAAAATATAGCTTATTGTAAACTGTATAGAATTAAGTTAAATGATAACAAAATTCATTTAGAAAAACAAAGTAAAAAATGCAAAGGAAATTTTGGGGGGGGGGAATGAAAGATGGGGAAAAATGCTTTTAAGAGCATCTCTAGGTAATACCCTATGTGGCCAGAGGGAGGGAAGGAAGCTAAGAAAATAAAAAGAAAGCATTAATAAATTGAAAATTTTCAAAAATCCAAAACAAACAGAAGAAGAAATCTCAAAAATTAAAGGAGAAACAGAGGAAATAAACATTACAAAAACACTAAGGAAAACTAAGGGTTCATTTTTTAAAAATTGATAAACATTAAGTTACCCCATGGGAGTTAGAGCCAGAATCATAGAGAGAAAGCAAAAGAGAAAAAGAGAGATAATTGTCAAATTCCTAAAGAAAACAACAACAAAAAACCAAGGTGAATTCAGAATGAACAGAAGAAAAAAAATTAAAAACAACAATTACATATCAAGCTAAACTGAGAACTTAAAGGAAATGAATGATTATCAACATACATAAAAATAATTCAAATTAACAAAATTGTTCTAAATATAATCCTAAATAACATAGTTTCAAAAAGAAATCAAACAAATCCTAAATAAACCACCAAAGGAAAAAAAAAACTTAGTTCAAATAGATTTGCAAGATAATGTTTATCTTGCATGTTTATCAAAATGTTTAAAGAGAAATATATATAATCTACAAAATTGTTCATAACAATTAAAAAAACTGCTAAATTCTTTTTAACTGACAATTTAAGATCCTAATTTATAAACCAATTTACAAAGGAATAAAGCAAAGAAAGAAAATCATAGTTCAATGTCACTAATGAATAACTATGCAAATTCCACATATTTCACAATAAATTCAAAATGAAAATATAACCTAAATATAAAATCATCTCAAAAGAAAAAAAAGAATTAGTGGAGAAGGAAAGATGGTAGTATATTTTACAGATATGAGTAGGAAAAATTCTTAAACAAAAGATAGAAGTCATCACAAAAGATAAAGTATATAATTTTACTTATAGAAAATGAAAAATTTTTATATGAACAAAATCAATGAGAGGAAAAATAGAAGAAGAAAAAGAAAAGAAGTGTAAGGAAAAAAAATTCCACAAAAACGTGATAAGTTTGAATATCCTAGAAATATTGAGAAATGAAAAACATAACAGACCAAGAGCCATTCTGTAACATATGTGGTTAAAGAATATAAATAATTTTCAAAAGAAAAATATAAACTTTCAAAAATTATCTGGGAAAATATTCCAAATCATTGTAAGACAAAAGCAAATAAAAACTCTGCACTTTCCTATCACACACATCAAATCAGCAAAAATGATAAAAGACAGAAACACTAAATGTTCGTGTTAGGAGATGATAGGCTCACAATTCACTTTGTGGAGCTATAAATTAGTCCAAATGTTCTATAAAATAATTTGGAATTATGACAAAAGTAACTAAAATGTACGTTTCTTTTTGACCCAGCAATTCTGCAACTAAACATAACCCTCAAAAAGGTCTAGGACAAAAAAAAAAAAGTTCCACATTTGCCAAGACAGTCATAGAAGCATTTTTATTTATTTATTTCTTCTTCCAGATGAACTTTGTTATTATTTTTTCTAACTCCATAAAGTAATTTCTTGGCATTTTGATTGATATAGCACTGAATAAGTAGATTTATTTAGATAGAATTGTCATTTTTATTATATTAGTTTGGCCTACCCATGAGCACTTGATATTCTTCCAATTGTTTAAATCTAACTTTATTTGTTTGGAAAGTGTTTTGTAATTGTGTTCATATAGCTCCTGACTTTCTTGGCTGGTAGATTCCCAAATATTTTATGTTATCTACAATTATTTTTAAATGGACTTTCTCTTTGTATTTCTTGCTGCTAAACTTTGTCGGTAACATATATAAATGCTGATGATTTACATGGATTTATTTTGTATTCAGCAACTTTGCTAAAGTTGTGAATTACTTTTTAGAAGTTTTTTAGTTTATTCTCTAAGTATACCATCAAATCATCTGCAAAAGTGATAATTTTTAATTTGTTTCCTCATTACTTACTCTAATTTATTTAATTTCTTTTTCTTCTCCTACTGTTAAAGGTAGCATTTCTAAACAATATTGAGGTGATAGTGGGCAACCTTGCTTCACCCCTGATCTTATTGGGAATGGTTCTAATTTATATTCACCACATATGATGTTTGTAAGTTTTAAATAAATGCATTAATCATTTTAAGGAAAACTCCATTTATTCCTATGCTCTCTAGTGTTTTTAACAAGAATGGGTGTTGGATTTTGTCAAATGCTTCTTGTGCATCTATTGAGATAATCATATGTTTTTTGTTAGCATGGTTACTGATATAGTCAATTATGCTAATAGTTTTCCTAATATTGAACCAGTCCTGCAGTCCTGATATAAATCCTACTTGGTCATGGTGTATTATCCTAGTGATAACTTGCTGTGATCTCTTTGCTAATATTTTATTTAAGATTTTTGCATCAATATTCATTGGGAAATTGTCCTATAATTTTCTTTCTCTGTTTTGACCCTACCTGGTTTAGGTATCAGCACCATATCTGTGTTATAAAAGGAATTTGATAGGACTCCTTTCCCTTTTTTTCCCCAAATATTTTGCATAATATTGGAATTAATTGTTCTTTAAATATTTGGAAGAATTGTCAATCTATCTGGCGCTGCAGATTTTTTCTTAGGGAGTTGATTAATAGCTTGTTCAATTTCTTTTCCTAAAATAGGACTATTTAAGTAATTTACTTGCTCCTTGTTAATCTGGGCAATCTATATTTTTCTAAGTACTCATCTATTTCACTTAGATTATCAGATTTACTGGCATACAGTTGGACAAAATAGCACCTAATTATTGCTTTAATTTCCACTGGTGGAAACTAGCCAATTTGATTTTCTTCTTTTCTTTTTCTAATCAAATTAACTAAATGTTTGTCTATTTTTTGTTGTTTTTTTTTTTCCATAAAACTAATTCTTAGTTTTGTTTATTAGTTCAATAGTTTTCTTTCAATTTTATTACTCTCCCCTTTTATTTTCAAAATTTCAAATTTGATATTTTATTGGGAGTCTTTTAATTTGTTCTTTTTCTAGCTTTTTTAGTTGCATGGCCAATTTGTTGATCTTTTCTTTCTCTATTTTATTCAAGTTAAATTACTAAATATATAAAATTTTCCCTAAGAACTGCTTTGGCTCCATCCCATAAATTTTGGTATGTTGTCTCAATATTGTCATTCTCTTGGATGCAATTATCAATTGTGTCTATCATTTGTTGTTTCACCCATTCGTTCTTTAGGATTAGATTATTTAGTTTCCAATCGATTTTTGATCTATTTTTCTCTGGTCCTTTATTACACGTCATTTTTATTGCATCATGATCTGAAAAAAAGATGCATTTACTATTTCTGCTTTTCTGCATTTGATTTTGAGGTAATTTATTTATTCTTTTGGAAATGAAATGAGATATCCACTAGCTAGAGAATGGTTTAAAGTATATGATCACCATGGGATAGTATTATGTTATAACAAACAATAAATATGAAAAATTCAACTAAATAAACATCAGAAGTAATGCAGAGTGAAGCAGCAGAACGAAGTGATAGCAAACATGGTGAATAAAATAAGACAAATGAAGAGAGCATAAAAAGGCAGCTGAAATGTGATCAACTGTAATGACCAATCCCAGTCCCAAGGAACAGAAGAAAAGTCTTATTTCCCTTCTTTCAGTAGAAATTGGGAGCTATAGGTATGAACTGTCAAATACCCTATGAGATATGATTACCAAGTGAGTTATTTTTCTTCATTATCCAAGGAGGATACATTTCAAGGTGTGAGAAATATTGGTTTGTTTGTTTTTTGATTTTATGTTCTACTGAGTTTGATCATAATAAGTTTGCAGTAGGCATTGAAAAAGCAAAAGTACTACATTAACCACAAAAACATTGTTGCTTATGAGTTGTCTTATAAGAAATCATTACCTGTTTTAATTAATTCTTTAATAAGCTCTTCTTTCATCTTGATATTGATTGTAAGTTCTCTCATTTTTTGCTTAGCTTCTGTGAGTCTGAGTTCTGAATTCTTCAATTTTTGCAAGTTTAATACTTGACTTTCTTGAAGACATTCAACCTTTATACCTAAAAATATGAAATAAGCAGAATTCAATTCAAACATTTATTAAGCACCTAGTACACACAAAGCACAGTACTCCGCTGAGAATAATACAAAAAAGAAAAAAATGACATTATCTCTGCTTGCAAGGAAATTACAATCTAATAGTGAGATAAGAAACAACAAAATATACTTACAATACATATATGCATATGTGTTTACATATATATGTGTATGTGTGTATAGAGAGAGGGGGGAGGGAGGGAAGAAGAGGGAGAATATGATTAGGGCAAACGAGAAATAAAAAGTACTTTAAAGAAAACTTGCAGAGAAAGCGACTACTTTGGGCAGGAGGAAGTAAGAAGGTTTCATAGATTTCAATAATTAACTTAAAGGATATATTCTAGACATGAGCAATGGCATGCTGCATGAGCCAAGTAACATTCACAAAGGTTACAAGGGGACAACAAGGGGTCAAGCTAAGGAATTTTATATTTTCTCCTATAAACAATGAAAAGCTAGTAAAGTTTCTTTTTTTTTAATTAAAAGCTTTTTATTTACAAAACATATGAGTGATTTTTCTACATTGACCTTTGTAAAACTTTTTTTTTGTTCCAAGCTTTTCCCCTCCTTCCCTCCCACCCCCCACCCCTAGATGACAGGTAATTTAATACATGCTAAATATGTTAAATTATATGACAAATCCAATATATGTATACATATCTATGCAGTTATCTTACTGCACAAGAAACATCAGATCTAGAAAGAAAAAAAAAAAAACAACCTAAGAAGGAAAACAAAATGCAAGGAAATATTCACAGAAAGTGTTAAAATGCTGTGTTATGGTCCACACTCAGTTCCCTCATGCCTCTCTCTGGATGTATATGACTATCTTCATCACTGAACAATAGGAACTGGTTTGAAACACATCATTGTTGAAGAGAACCATGTCCATCAGAATAGATCATCATATAGTATTGTTGCTGCTGTGTATAATGATCTCCTGGTTCTGCTCATTTCACTCAGCATCAGTTCATGCAAGTCTCTCCAGGCCTCTCTGAAATCATCCTGCTGGTCGTTTCTTACAGAACAATAATATTCCATAACATTCATATACCATAATTTATTGAGCCATTCTCCAATTGATGGGCATCCTTTTAATTTCCAGTTTCTTGCCACTATAAAAAGGGCTGCCACAAACATTTTTGCACATGTGGGGCCCTTTCCTTCCTTTAAGATCTCTTTGGGATATAGGTCCAGTAGAAACACTGTTGGGGCAAAGGGTATGCCCAATTTGATAACTTTTTGAGCATAGTTCCATATTGCTCTCCAGAATGGTTGGATCTGTTCACAGTTCCACCAACAATGTATCAGTGTCCCAGTTTTCCCACATCCCCTCCAACATTCATCATTATCTTTTCCTGTCATCTTAGCCAATCTGACAGGTGTGCAGTGGTATCTCAGAGTTATCTTACTTTGCATTTCTCTGATCAATAGGGATTTGGAACACCTTGTTAGTAAAGTTTCTTGAGCAGGAGAGTGATATAGTTAAAATTTATGTTTTCATAATGTTATTCTAGGGCAGCTATGTGACACAGTGAATAAAATGCTAGACCTGGATTCAGGAAGATTCTTTTTCCTGAGTTCAAATCTGGCCTCAGACACTTATTAGCTCTGTAACCCTAGGTGACTTAAGTCATTTGCCTCAGTTTCTTCATCAGTAAAATGAACTAGAGGAGAAGATAGCTAACCACTCCTGCATCTTTACAAAGGAAACCCCAAAGTGGGTCACAAAGAGTCAAACTGAGGCCAACAGGATGAAGTGACTTGCTCAGGACCACACAAGTAGAAAGTATCTGAGGCAAGATTTAAACTCAGGAAGATGGGAGTCCCCTGGTCCAGTACTCTATCTGTTCTATTATCTAGCTACCCTGATCATTTTGTAGGATATGGTGAGATTCCTTTCATTCATATATTAAAACTATCATTGAAGTTCCTTCTTCCAACTCTCAAGACTTTGTGACTTTAAAGCTCAGAGTTAGCTAGGGGTAGCAGAGGATGGGATTAGTCCATCTTCACCATCTTCTCATTGTTTCATCATAAATCTCTTGGATGGGGTGTCAAACTATTATCAAAAAATATTCCACAGCTCCTACTTCAAAAAACCATAGCCCTAAAAACCTGGAAACTGAGTGGATGCCCATCAATTGGAGAATGGCTGAATAAATTATAGTATATGAATGTTATGGAATATTATGTTCTTTAAGAAATGACCAACAGGATGATTTCAGCGAGGCCTGGAGAGACTTACATGAACTGATGCTGAGTGAAGTGAGCAGAACCAGGAGATCATTATACATGGCAACAAGAAGATTATATGATGATCAATTCCGATGAACATAACTCTTTTCAACTGCAAGGTGATTCAGACCAATTTGAATAGACTTGTGATGAAGAGAGTCATTTGCACCCAGGGCGAGGACTGAGAGGACTGAGAGTGGATTACAATATAGTATTTTCACCTTTTTGTTGTTGTTTACTTGCTTTTTGTTTTCTTTATCATTTTTTCCCTTTTTGATCTGATTTTTCTTGTATAGCACAATGATTGTGGAAGAGGTATATTTAGAATAATTGTACTTGTTTAACCTATATTGGACTGCTTGCTGTCTGGGGAAGGGGGATGAAGAGAGGGGAGGGGAGAAAAATTTGGAACACAGGGTTTTGTAAGAGTGAATGTTGAAAACTATCTTCATATATTTTGAAAATAAAAAACTGTCATTTAAAAATATATAAATAAGTAAATTTTAGGAAACAAAAGAAAAACCATAGCTCTATTACAATGTAAGCAACTGTTTTCCCTAGGACTCAGAAAATGGCTTATGTAATATAATAAACACTTAATACATGTTCAATTCAATTTGTCAACAGTACCAAAGGTTGCAAAAAAAAAAAAACCCAGAGAGAGAGAGAAAAGAAAATGAGAAAAGGCCATCAGAGTTAACATTTAAGAAATTACTGACCGTGGGAGAGGATATGTGAATATAAAGAGGTGGTGAGTATAGAGTTAAATAAGGAAACAATAATGAGTTAGCACTTTAATAAATGTTTGATTGACCAATTTTATAAGAATACAACATGGATGAGAGGAAATGATACAAAAAAGTCTGGAAATATAAATCAGAACTAAATAATGAAAAAGAATCACTTCTAGACCAAGGATTTGTATTTTATCCTCTATAGCCAATTAAGAACTGATAAAAGTTGAAAATGGAATCATGGAGAGGAGGACTTTGTAGTCAGAAGGCTTGGGTCCAAATTTTGATTCTGTTATTGAGTTATGAAATGATCTTTGGTTGAATCATCACTTCACCTCTCTGGGCTTTAGTTTCCACATTTGTAAAATAAAGAGCATGGAACAAATAGCCTCTGAAATCCCTTTGGTTCTAGATCTTTGATCCTGTAATTCTCAGAAGTATGAGTGTTTTTAAGCAGAAACATGAAATTATCAGACATATATTAAAATGACAGCTCTAATAATGGTGGATGGAAAGGAAATATAATTGGCTTTCTAGCTTTCAGTCTAAAGCTATTTTGAATCATTCTGGTAAGAAGTCAGGAGGACCTGAACTAGGGGGAAGCAATGGAAAGAAGGGAGAGAAACACAAATGTGAGAGAGAATATTGTGGAGGAAGAAATCACACAGGACTTGGTAACTGACTGAATAAAAAAGGTGACAGGAAAAAAAAAACAAGATGACTGATGTTTTGGGTCTAGGTGACTGGAAATTTGATGATACAATCAAGAAAAGTGGACAAGTTAGGATTAGCAGGGGGAGACTGTTTTGGAAATGTTTTGTGCAAAACAGGAACATCTGTCTAAAATATTCTTAAAATATTTTATATTTATTTATATTAAAATATTCAGCCTAACTACTACATCTAGGCTCTCCTGGTTAATAAACAGATCAAGGGACAATTATTATTATTATTATAATTATTATTATTATTTTTGCTGAGACGATTGGGGTTAAGTGACTTGCCCAGGGTCACACAGCTAGGAAGTATTAAGTGTCTGAGGCCAAATTTGAACTCAGGTCCTCCTGACTCCAGGGCTGGTGCTCTATCTAGCTGCCCCCAAGGGACAATTATTAATGATAGAAAAGAACAAAAAGGCAAAAAAAAGAAGGTGGGGAAGGAGAAATCTAAGGAGAAAATGAAGGCAAAGATAAGGAAAAACTATTCAATAACAGTCAATTTAGGAGACTATATTGAAATATTTTTAATTTTGCAGAAGAGAAAGGGAGTATATTCAACATCTAATGCATTTTGAAAAGCATCGAATTTAATTCAATGACAAATTAAGGTATTCTGTTTAAAATAAGAATGGATGTTTTAATAAAGAAGAAAAACATATGATAGACACAATGGGCTCAGTTCCCTTGCTCCACTACCTCATTTTCCTCAAAGTTATCATACCATAATCATATATGAAAATAGCCTCCTTGTCTCTCGCCACTCTTTCCTTTCCAGTCCATCCTTCAAACATCTTTCAAATTAACATTTCTAAGGTACAACTCTTATCATGTCATTGACAGTCAAAAACCTTCACAGTGGCTTCATACTGCCTAAAGCAATGGTGTCAAATTAAAAAATAAATGGATTCCAGAGGTTGCATACTGACTTTAAAAATTTCAAATCAACATTGTTGTATTGTTTTTTCATTTATTTTGTAAACATTTCTCAGTTACATTTTAATCTGATTTCAGTTGCCTTTAGGAATTTTACAGGCCACTAAATTTGACATCTCTGGTCTTAAAGGCCAAAACATTTGTGGTCATGATTTTACAATATGTCTCCCACCTCCTTTCTAGCTTTAGTTCATCCTCTTCCCTTTCCCATATACTTTGTTCAAAATAAATTGCACTACTAGCCATCCCCCAATTTTATCTTGTCCTCTTCTGCCTCTATGAATATATTTAATGCTTTTCCCCATCCAAAAGGCATTTGTTTCTTATCTTCACCTGTTGCAATTCTTTTCTTCTTTAAGGCACAACTCTTGTATCACCTACTCTATAAAAGATTCCCTGATTCACTCATTCCTTCATCTATTAAAACTGAAAGTAAATTTTTCCACTTTTAGGCTTTTTTTTCCATTTCTTTCTTTCTTTTTTTTCTTTTCTGTTTTTTTGATACTTTACTGGAATCTCTCCAATGCTCCTATCACATGCTATCTTGTATAAGACTTATTTGTATGTATATCATGTCCTCATTATCAGACTGTAAGGTTCTAGACGGCAAGGATTAAATTGTTATTCTTTTTCCCAGAATAGCACCTTATACTTTGTGATGTCTAAATACATGTTTGCTGAGTTGAATTGTCAAACCATAAAGAAAACTGCATATTCAAAATAAATTAATATCAATGTCACTTTGATATAATCACAGATAGTATAACAAGCCACAGATAATGTAACAAACCCATAATAAGTGATCAAAATCTATTTTACAATTGATTTACTATATCACTTAGATAAATATGGACACTGAATCAATATTAAAAATATTGTCTTAAAAGAAAAGAACTAAATCAAGTTGAATACACAAAAATATAAAAGATCTAAATAAGCACACAGGCCTAATGAAAATCTAATCGCTCTCTGATCAAAATCAATTATGTCGGTGGTGTGAAATTATAAGGGTATTCTAAAAGGCAGTGATGTATTGTTTATTCAACAAGTATTAATTAACCACCTACTAAGTACATTGCATTTAGGGGTTTTACAAAGATAAATATGATACTATTCCTGCCCACAAAGTATAAAAATATAAAGGGAAAGACAGATATGTATAAAAACTGCAGTTAAAAGCTTTTAGAAACATATTTTCTGTTAAAAGATCACAACCATAGACAATCCAAGGATAAATTAATGTTTACAGAAACTTTCTTTGAGAGATTTGACTTGAAGGGATTTAGGCTTTTGTATAGATGTAAATGATTCCAGTGAAAAAATGTTTTGATTAGTGGTTAAAAAAAAAAGAAAGAAAGAAAGAAAAAGGATCACAAAGAATTAGAAATGGAGTTGAAGTTGATAGGATAAAGGAAAAAGTTATGATAAGCAGAAACCCTAGCCTTTTAATTTCCCCCCTTTTTTTTTTCTTTTTGCTGAGGCAATTGGGGTTAAGTGACTTGCCCAAGGTCACACAGCTAGGAAGTGTCTGAGACCAAATTTGAACTCAGGTCCTCCTGACTTCAGGGCTGGTGCTCTATGCACTGCGCCACCTAGCCGCCCCCTAATTTCCCATTTCTAACAATCTCATAGAATTCCTACTTTATAGCAATACTTCATAAACCAGAGATTAAAGATTTGAAAAATCATGATATCAGTTGTAAATGCCCTTATTACCTGATATACTTTCTGTAGGTTGTGGGCCTTCATTCTGCAAACTGGACTGTTGTTTTTGATTTGGAACATCGCTCATGTCCAGAAGAGAACAAATAGAGGTTGGCTTTCGAATCCATCTAAGATTTCTAGATGTTCTAAAATAAGTGGAAGAGCAAAGATAACTTTAATATTGTTAATTAATACTGATTTGCCTCCAAAATTAGTTCTCTTATCAGAAGGCATTAACTTAAAGAAGAGATTTAATTGATATCATTATTCTTCTAACAACAACAAAAAAAGAGTTACTCCTCTGGCATTAAATTCATTAGAATTTACTAGTCCTGCTATCCTAATGGCATTAAGAACATGGTCTTACTCCCCATCTCTCTTCCAAAAAAAAATTGCCCACCTCTCTCTCAGTTCCATCAATTAATCAACGGATCAATCAACAAGCATTGTAAAATACATACTATGTGCCAAGCACAGTGTTAGGTTCTAGGAATACAAAGACAAAAAAGTACTTATCTTGATAAGATAAAATTTTTGCTTTAATTTGTAGCTCCAGTCCTATTAACTGCACTTTCCTCCCCCCAAAAAACCCACATAGTTAATGAACACCTATTATTTGTTATTGTGTATTTAGCACTGTGGATGACAGGAAAGTTGAGAAATCTATAATTCTCATCATATGGACATGATCCCCTTAAAAAAACTAAAACAATGATACCATAATACAGCTTTCTGTAGGGAGAAAATCTCCCAGCAGATTTCCACATGAAAATGAAGAGAATGCATGTATCTGAATTAGTTAAAACTGGAAACAATAAAACTAAAGGACCTTTGACAACAAAAACGTCAAAGTAATCAGGCTAAACAAAATGGCTCCTTTTAGGGTTAAGACACAAAAATCAAAATAATAATGGCCAGTTTTATGACAGGGCAATATAAAAATTGATAATTAAATTCAAGTCAGACTAAAATCTGACTAAGTTGCCCTTACACAGGGTAGCTAGCAATATTTGAAATCTCTATTAATCAGTAAAATAGACCCTTAAAAATGTTGTTGTTCAGATTAGGAGGGAAGCAATAAATTGGGAAATCATCTTTACATTTAAGGGTTCTGATAAAGGTCTCATCTCTAAAATATATAGAGAATTGTCTCATATTTATAAAAATTCAAGCCATTCTCCAATCAATAAATGGTCAAAGGATATGAACAGACAATTTTCAGAGGATGAAATTAAAACCATTTCTAGTCATATGAAAAGGTGCTCCAAATCACTATTGATCAGAGAAATGCAAATCAAGACAACCCTGAGGTACCACTTCACACCTGTCAGATTGGCTAAAATGACAGGAAAAGTTAATGATGAATGTTGGAGGGGATGTGGGAGGGCTGGGACACTGATGCATTGTTGGTGGAGCTGTGAACGGATACAGCCATTCTGGAGAACAATTTGGAGCTATGCTCAAAAAGTTATCAAACTGTGCATACCCTTTGACCCAGCAGCATTTCTATTGGGCTTATATCCCAAAGAAATCATAAAGGAAGGAAAAGGCCCCACATGTGCAAGAATGTTTGTGGCAGCCCTTTTTGTAGTGGCTAGAAACTGGAAATTGAATAGATGCCCTTCAATTGGAGAATGGCTGAATAAATTATGGTATATGAATATTATGGAATATTATTGTTCTGTAAGAAATGACCAGCAAGATGATTTCAGAGAGGCCTGGAGAGACTTACATGAACTGATGCTGAGTGAAATGAGCCGAACCAGGAGATCATTATACATGGCAACAACAGTACTATATGACGATCAATTCTGATGGACATGGCTCTCTTCAACAATGAAATGTTTCAAACCACCTCCAATTGTTCACTGAAGAAGGCCATATACACCCAGAGAGAGGGATGTGAAATGTGGACCACAACATAACATTCTCATACTCCTTGATTGATGTTTGCTTACATTGTGTTTCCTTTATCTGATATATCGTTTGAGTAGATAAGATTTTTCTTGCACAACAATGATAAGTTTGAAAATATGTATACATATATTCGATTTGCCAATATTTTGACATAATTAACATGTAGTGGATATCCTGCCATCTAGGGGAGGGGTGGGGAGTTGGGGGGAAAAATTTGTAACGGAAAGCTATGTAAGGGTTATTGTTGAAGAATTACCCACACATATGTTATGCAAATAAAATTTTAAAAAAAAATGTTGTTGTTCAGTGTTAATTGGTAAAAGGTAAAAGAGTTATACCACAGTTAGAAAGCTATTTTCATTGAGTCTAAATCTAAATAAAACATACTAAATAAATAAATTGCTTATTATGGATATTTCTAAATATGTATGTGAAAAGTATATAGTTAACAGGCAACCAGATTTCAGGGATGATGTATGGTTATTTTAGATTACCCACAATTTTCAATAAACTATTAAAAATATTTCCTTCATCATTTTGAAAAAATTAAAGCACTATAAGTAGTGACTTTTCAACAAAGTTACTTCATCATACAACATGAAGATACTGTCCCTTTGTTATCAGCATTTTGGCATTCCTTTGCTGAGTTTGTGAGTTTGTTTCTAGCCATCTGGAAAGGAAGTAAGTTTTAGAAACCATCCACAAAATGATCTGAGGTTATGTAACCTTGGTTTTAAAAAAGGAAAGTGAAATTCCATCACATTTACATATATGCTCCTCAGGAGATTTTCTTCTTTTAGATTCTCATGAAAAATGATGGCTTGAGTTCATTTATAAACCAATGCATACTGGCCACATAATATACAAGGTATCCTAGAAAAGTCCTGCTGAACCAGCTTCAACAGTTTAAAATTGCAGGAAGACTTTTCTGGAACATCCTGCATTAGTATTACCCTATTACATCTAAGAAGAAAATTGTTACTTACATATATTTAATATATAATACCACTATTATTAAATCTATATTTTTACTATACCGATATCCAGGTTTTTCTTGATTTTCTGTATCTTCTTCATCACTGTTATCAGAAAACTCACAATGAAGCACTTCATCTTGTTCTTCTATATGACCCAATAGCATTTGACTTCGGGTTCGAAATCCAGCTACCACTCGATCAAGTGAATACATAGGAGGGCTTGTGTGGACCTTTAAAGTGATTCACCCACCATCCCCAACAACAAACAGTTAACATAAACTCATTTATACCTATTTTAATAATTAATTAATAATTATCAGCAAGCCTAATTAGTAAATTGATTAATTACTCAAAAACTTGGTCTCTTGAGCTTTTCATCCATCTCATTAAATAGTTGACATTTATATAGTCCTTTAAGGTTTGCAGACTATTTTAGAGGTATTAACTTTGAAAGTTTATAATATAAAGTAAAATTCTAACAAGTGTGCAAATAACAATCAGGAAACATTCCATCACATAGGCACTTAAGGTCTGACATATTTGGGTTCAATACCACTATTAAGTATGATTACACATAGTTCAGCATATCAGTAAGTTCATCAATCCAGAGTGTACTCCTTCCATGATGTAGAACAAAACCCATCTATACTTTCACATCTTGCAAAATTCTTATCCATGTTCTACCATTGAGGATCTACCGAATATGCTACCAGGCATCTTACTCCAAGTTTTTGTTTTTTCTTTTACATTTTCTGGGTACCGTGGCAGTACATGGGCTACTTGTCATCCCTTATTATCATAATTGCTATGATTTCTTATTCCAAATGTATACATACTACTTATTAATCCCTTACAGGATTTTTTGCACATAAAGGATAATATATATATATGTAATACATATAAATATTTGTGCAAGTATTTTTATAAATGAATATGTATGTTCTTATGGGTGTGTAATTCATATATAAAAAGATATGTGTATATATGTATATCATATACACACAAATAATATATAGTAAAGTGTAAGAAACACATTCAGACTTTACCTTTCGGGCATCTGGCCATGTTGGAACATAAATATAGTGTCCAAAACTATTATCAAGTGGCACAGTGTATGGCCTCTTTTCTGATATCTTTGTATCTGGTCCATCTCCACAAGTTCCCTTAGATACAGAGGCTATGGACATATTAAGCTTCATGAGTTCTTCATTCAGTTGGTTAACAAGAAGTTGCTGTTCTACTATTTTATCATTCTTGGTGAGAAAGAAAAAAAATTTTAAATGTGAAAACTTAACCACATACATGTAGATGAACATGGTGATTAAATATCAGTTTTACATTAATTAAAGAGCCTAGTTTTAATTAAACTGTTATGTATCTAAAATTCAATCTCCTACCATTTTTCAGAGTACGAAATAATGAATAACCTAGAAACCAACATAAAAATGTCTAACGGGGCAGCTAGGTGGCGCAGTGGATAGAGCACCAGCCCTAAAGTTAGGAGGACCTGAATTCAAATCTAACCTCAGATACTTAACACTTCCTAGCTGTGTGACCCTGGGCAAGTCATTTAACCCCAATTGCCTCAGCAAAAAAAAAAAAAAAAAGTCTAATAAAAGAAAAAAAAAAGAACATTTGAAAAGTAATCACAAATATAAATACAAAAATTGCAGCTGATCCATCAGAATTGGCCATTTCCTCATCGTTAAAATGAAAGATTTAGACAAGATAACAATAACCTTTTGAGATCCCTGCTGGTACTAAGACTACCATTAAAAATCTTCACCTTTCAGGACCAAGATGACATATTAGAAGAAGCACGACAGCCTAGCTTTTCCAACATTTCCCTCCAAACAACTTTAAAACAATGCCTTAAGAAAAAATCTAAAGCCCCACCATTAACAAAAGATTGGCTGTGAGACATTTTTCCAGCCCAAGATAACTCAAAGTCAGAAGCAAAGATTTATGACACTGGTCGCCTGGAGTGGATACAAAGGCAATACAAACAGTGGGCGCCTTGGAAGTGCTGGTAACAGCAGTACCAGCATTTTGGAAGTTCTCAGCCCAGAGATAGTAAGGAGCTTAGAACACATGTCAGAAAGGGATTACAAGGGACTCCAGTGCTAGAAATGAATGCAGGACCAGATGCTATTTGAAACTGCCTTGCTATATCTATTTCCAGGTCTTGGTTCTAGGGTGAAGCAAAGTGCTTGTGTTTATGATTGCAAAGAAACAAGGGCTCTAAGGAGCAACAACATTTGTGGCTATAAGGGAGCGGGGGAGCTTTCTGGATAAAAATCAAAGCACAAGCCAAGAGAGCAGTGACCACACCTCTCTCTGAGTCACATCATCTTGGAAGTGCTGAAAACTTAGAAACCCCAAGTACCAGCTGTGAAAAAGCAGAATAAAAAAAGCTTGTAGCTTGGGTCCATACCCTCTTCCTCTTTAGGTAATTAGAGCCCAACTTTAAAATAAAGTTGAGAGTTAAGAAATAGGGAGCAGCTAAATAGAGCACCAGCCCTGAAGTCAAAAGGACCCGAGTTCAAAATCCAGCTTTTGAGACTTAGTACTTACTAGCTGTGTGATACTGGGCAAGTCACTTAACTGCAACTGCCTCATTTAAAAAAAAAAAACAAAAACAAAAACAAAAACAAAAACAAAAAAACAACAACAACAAAAAAAACAGATGTTAAGGAATAAACTGGAAAAAATGAGCAAACAACAGAACTTGATCATAAAAAATACTATGGCAACAGGAAGATCAAGACAAACAGAAAATGATAATGTCTAAATAGCTACAAGCAAAAACAAACAAACAAAAAAACCTCAGAGAAATATGCAAACTAGACACAAGACGAAAAAGAAATCCTGGAAGAACTAAAGAAAGAACTAGAAACGTTTTATTTTAAAAAATCAAATAAAGGTGTTAGAGGGAAAACCAGGAAAAGAAATGAGACTGGAACAAGAAAATTATAAAAGAGAATTATTGGCTTGGCAAAAGAGACAGGTGCATGTGTACGCGCGCACACACGAGGAAATTTAGCAACTTAAAAACCAGAAACAGCCAAATGGTAAAAGAGGTAATAAAGCTCGAAAAGGAAAAAATTTTTTGAAGATTAGAATTGGGGAAAAGCACAATGAAGATGGAATAAGGCAGAAACTTGCCTGACTTCTCCCCCAAATAACTTTGAATAATGACTCTAAATAAATTCTAGAGGGGATGTGGGAAGGCTGGGACACTGATGGATTGTTGGTGGAGCTGTGAACGGATCCAGCCATTCTGGAGAGCAATTTAGAGCTATGCTCAAAAAGTTATCAAACTGTGCATACCTTTTGACCCAGCAGTGTTCCTATTGGGCCTATTTCCCAAAGAGATCTTAGAGGAGGGAAAGGGACTCACATGTGCAAGAATGTTTGTGGCAGCCCTTTTTGTAGTGGCTAGAAACTGGAAACTGAATGGATGCCCTTCAATTGGAGAATGGCTGAATAAATTATGGTATATGAATATTATGGAATATTATTGTTATGTAAGAAACGACCAGCAGGATGATTTCAGACAGGCCTGGAGAGACTTACATGGACTGATGCTGAGTGAAATGAGCAGAACCAGGAGATCATTATACACAGCAACAACAATACTATATGACGATCAATTCTGGACATGGTTCTCTTCAACAATGAAATCTTTCAAACCAGCTCCAATTGTTCAGTGAAGAAAGCCATATACACCCAGAGAGAGGGATGTGAAATGTGGACCACAACATAACATTCTCATACTCTCAATTGATGCTTGCTTACATTGTGTTTCCTTTATCTGATATTTCTTTCTTGTAGATACGATTTTTCTTGCACAAAAATGATAACTATGGGAATATGTATACATATATTCAATTTGTCAAGTATTTTATAATAATTAACATGTAGTAGATATCCTGCCATCTAGGGGAGGGGTGGGGAGTAGGGGGGGGAATTTGTAACAGAAAGCTTTGTAAGGATTAATGTTGAAGAATTACCCATACATATGTTTTGCAAATAAAAAAAATTTAATTTAAAAAATTTTTTTAAAAATTAAAAAATTAAAAAAAATAAAAATTCTAGAGTGGCAGAACTCCCCACTATCACCACCAAAAAAGAAGGAATGAAACAATTTTCCAGCCTGAGACAATTTAGGTGGTCAGCAGAAAAGGTCTACTGCATAGGACAAGAGTGAAATGCAGGCCAGGGCAGTGTAGACTGGGTGCCAGGAAAACTAGCAGCAGACCTGTATATACACATATATACATATATATGTGTGTGTGTGCGTGTGTGTGCGTGTGTGTGTGTGTGTGTAAAGAACTCAACCATTAAAACTTACTATGGGAATAAGGAAACTAGGATTCATCTTCAGAAGAAGACAGTGGAAAAAAAAAGCTTCTTCTATCCCAAAAAGTAATGTTAAATGGCTCCCTGCTCAGAAAGAATTTATAGAAGAACTCAGAAAAGACTTTAAAAATCAAGTAAGAGACTGAAGAAAAACTAAAAACAAAAAAAATTCAAGAAAACAAGATTATAAGAAAAAGTTAAACAATTAGAAAAGAAGATATAGAGTCTCTTTTTTATTAAAGCTTTTTATTTGCAAAATATATGTATGGGTAATTTTTCAACATTGATTCTTGCAAAGCTTTCCACTACAAAATTTTCCACCATAGTCCCCACCCCTCCCTTAGATGGCAGGAAGTCTACTACATGTTAAATATGTTAAAATACTTGACAAATCGAATATGGGTATACATATTTTTACAGTTATCTTGCTGTACAAAAAAAAATCGGATCTATAAGAAAAAAAATCTGAGAAGGGAAACATAATGCAAGCAAACATCAATAGAGAGCATGAAAATGTTATGTTGTGGTCCACCTTTCAAATCCCCCTCTCTCTGGGTGTGTATGGTTTTCTTCATCACTCAACAATTGGAACTGGTTTGAATCATCTCATTGTTGAAGAGAGCCATGTCTGTCAGAATTGATCATCATATAGTCCCTGTTGCCGTGTATACTTATCTCCTGGTTCTGCTCATTTCACTCAGAATCAGTTCATGCAAGTCTCTCCAGTCCTCTCTGAAATCATCCTACTGGTCATTTCTTACAGAACAATAATATTCCATAACATTCATATACCATAATTTGTTCAGCCATTCTCCAATTGATGGACATCTATTCAGTTTCCAGTTTCTAGCCACTACAAAAAGGGCTGCCACAAACATTTTTGCACATGTGAGTCCCTTTCCCTCCTTTAAAGATCTCTTTGGGATATAAGCCCAATAGAAACACTGCTGGGTCAAAGGGTATGCACAGTTTGATAACTTTTTGAGCATAGTTCCAAATTGCTCTCCAAAACGGTTGAATCTGTTCACAGTTCCACCAACAATGTATCAGTGTCCCAGTTTTCCCACATCCCCTTCAACATTCGTCATTATCTTTTCCTGTCATTTTAGTCAATTTAACAGGTGTAATGGTACCTCAGAGTTGTCTTAATTTGCATTTCTCTGATCAGTAGTCTTTTGGAGCACCTTTTCATATGACTATAAATAGTTTTAATTTCATCATCTGAAAATTGTCTGTTCATATCCTTTGACCATTTATCAATTGGAGAATGGCTTGAATTCTTATAAATTTGAGTCAATTCTCTATATATTTTAGAAATGAGGCCTCTATCAGAACTTTAAATGTAAAAATGATTTCCCAATTTATTGCCTCCTAATCTTGTCTGCATTAGTTTTGTTTGTACAAAACCTTTTTAACTTAATATAGTCAAAATTATCTATCTGGTGTTCAATTAAGAGTTCCAGTGAAAATATAGTCTTAAATAAGAAAATAATTCTTTAGAAATTAGAATTTGGCAAGGGGAAAGCCAGTGAAGCTATAAGGGGCCAAGAAATAATAAGCAAATTATAAAGAATGAAAAAATAGAACAGAATGTGAAACATAAAAACAACAGATCTAGAGAACAGATGAAGGAGAGAAAATTTAAGAATAATTGGAATGCCTAAAAGTTGTGACCAAAAAAAAAAAAAAA